>JARDWI010000228.1:0-50362 GCA_029378325.1 Elaeagnus macrophylla
TCTAATATTATATTATTTGACATTTTATTTTAATAATCTCTTACAATTTATTTAAAAAAAATTTATATAAAGTTTTTATTATTTTTATTATTATTAGTCATTCTTATATTGTTTATAAATATATATTTTTAAATATAGTCTTAAGCTTAAAATTATTAATCATATTTTATTTTTTATTTTTTACATTTTTATATGATTATTTTAATTTTAGTTTTAACAACTATAAATTTTGATGTGTTTGATTGAACTTTTTATTTGCTTAAATTTTTTAACTAACAAATTAACTCTATATATTTTTTAGTGCTAACTCTGTCTCTTTAATAATATGTAATGAAAAAATTAAGTGTTGAGTTAAGTATAATCTATTATAATTTTTACAAATTTTTTTTTATATAAAAAAAAATTAAATTTTAACTCTCTTGGTTTTTTTTTTAGCCTTGCCCCCTGTTCTTGCGTCTCTACTCTCTTTCTTTCCTTTGTTTCTTTTTCTTTTTCCTTTTTTATTTCCTCAACCGGTTGTTGTGGGTTAAAAAACAACTTAAGGACTTATTTTCACAAAAAACACACATAGGATACAAAAGTGCAACTGTCCCTCCAAGAGCCTATTTAATCAAATGCCCCTTAATCGTCGTCTGCCAATATTCTCAAATCGAAACAAAGGATTTCCGCCGCCGTCTCTACCTTGCCATGGGTTCTAGCACAGACCCAAACTTGGGTTATTTAACCCGGAAGGATACGGAAGTGAAACTTCCACGTCCGACTAGGGTTAAGAATAAAACCCCAGCCCCAGTTCAAATCACCGCCGAGCAAATCCTCCGAGAGCCTCGTGAACGCCAAGAGACTGAGATTCGACCACCAAAACAAAAAATCACCGACTCATCTGAGTTAGGTGGGGGTGCAATTTATACTAACTTTTTTATAAAAAATTAATTATATGTATATTTTTAGTATTAAATAAATAATTTATTTGTAATAATATATTGTGTTTAATTTTTATGTACATATTCTAGTATATATTAATAATATTTAATAAATATGTTGATAAAAATGATATAAATTGTAAATAAAGTAGTTAAGTATATACTTTTTTTTTCATGTATTTGGTAACTATTAGTAATAGAAATAAAATTATAGTTGTATACTATATAAAAATTATTCTTAAATGTGATAATTTAAAAACAGTTTAAATATTTAATTTAGACTCAATATTATAAAAATAAAATTTAAAAAAAATAAATATATGAGAAATTTAATATTAAAGTTTTTAAGTTTATGATTATCATATTTTATTTAAATTCAAATTTTAACTTTATCTAATATTATATTATTTGACATTATTTTTTAATAATCTCTTACAATTTATTTAAAAAAAATTTATATAAAGTTTTTATTATTTTTATTATTATTAGTCATTCTTATATTGTTTATAAATATATATTTTTAAATATAGTCTTAAGCTTAAAATTCTAAATCATATTTTATTTTTTATTTTTTACATTTTTATATGATTATTTTAATTTTAGTTTTAACAACTATAAATTTTGATGCGTTTGATTGAACTTTTTATTTGCTTAAATTTTTTAGCTAATAAATTAACTCTATATATTTTTTAGTGCTAACTCTGTCTCTTTAATAAATGATATGAAAAAATTAAGTGTTGAGTTAAGTATAATCTATTATAATTTTTACTAATTTTTTATTTTATATAAAAAAAAATTAAATTTTAACTCTCTTGGTTTTTTTTTTAGCCTTGCCCCCTGTTCTTGCGTCTCTTCTCTCTTTCTTTTCTTTGTTTCTTTTTCTTTTTCTTTTTTTATTTCCTCAGCCGGTTGTTGTGGGTTAAAAAACAACTTAAGGACTTATTTTCACAAAAAACAAACATAGGATACAAAAGTGCAACTGTCCCTCCAAGAGCCTATTTAATCAAATGCCCCTTAATCTTCGTCTGCCAATATTCTCAAATCGAAACAAAGGATTTCGGCCGCCGTCTCTACCTTGCCATGGATTCTAGCGCAGACCCAAACTTGGATTATTTAACCCGGAAGGATACGGAAGTGAAACTTCCACGTCCGACTAGGGTTAGGAATAAAACCCCAGCCCCAGTTCAAATCACCGCCGAGCAAATCCTCCGAGAGCCTCGTGAACGCCAAAAGGCTGAGATTCGACCACCAAAACAAAAAATCACCGACTCATCTGAGTTAGGTGGGGGTGCAATTTATACTAACTTTTTTATAAAAAATTAATTATATGTATATTTTTAGTATTAAATAAATAATTTATTTGTAATAATATATTATGGTTATTTTTTATGTACATATTTTAGTATATATTAATAATATTTAATAAATATGTTGATAAAAATGATATAAATTGTAAATAAAGTAGTTAAGTATATACTTTTTTTTTCATGTATTTGGTAACTATTAGTAATAAAAATAAAATTATAGTTGTATACTATATAAAAATTATTCTTAAATGTGATAATTTAAAAACAGTTTAAATATTTAATTTAGACTCAATATTATAAAAATAAAATTTAAAAAAATAAATATATGATAAATTTAATATTAAAGTTTTTAAGTTTATGATTATCATATTTTATTTAAATTCAAATTTTAACTTTATCTAATATTATATTATTTGACATTTTATTTTAATAATCTCTTACAATTTATTTAAAAAAAATTTATATAAAGTTTTTATTATTTTTATTATTATTAGTCATTCTTATATTGTTTATAAATATATATTTTTAAATATAGTCTTAAGCTTAAAATTATTAATCATATTTTATTTTTTTTTTTTTACATTTTTATATGATTATTTTAATTTTAGTTTTAACAACTATAAATTTTGATGTGTTTGATTGAACTTTTTATTTGCTTAAATTTTTTAACTAACAAATTAACTCTATATATTTTTTAGTGCTAACTCTGTCTCTTTAATAATATGTAATGAAAAAATTAAGTGTTGAGTTAAGTATAATCTATTATAATTTTTACAAATTTTTTTTTATATAAAAAAAAATTAAATTTTAACTCTCTTCTTTGGTTTTTTTTTTAGCCTTGCCCCCTGTTCTTGCGTCTCTACTCTTTTTCTTTCCTTTGTTTCTTTTTCTTTTTCCTTTTTTATTTCCTCAACCGGTTGTTGTGGGTTAAAAAACAACTTAAGGACTTATTTTCACAAAAAACACACATAGGATACAAAAGTGCAACTGTCCCTCCAAGAGCCTATTTAATCAAATGCCCCTTAATCTTCGTCTGCCAATATTCTCAAATCGAAACAAAGGATTTCCGCCGCCGTCTCTACCTTGCCATGGGTTCTAGCGCAGATCCAAACTTGGGTTATTTAACACGGAAGTGAAACTTCCACGTCCGACTAGGGTTAAGAATAAAACCCCAGCCCCAGTTCAAATCACCGCCGAGCAAATCCTCCGAGAGGCTCGTGAACGCCAAGAGGCTGAGATTCGACCACCAAAACAAAAAATCACCGACTCATCTGAGTTAGGTGGGGGTGCAATTTATACTAACTTTTTTATAAAAAATTAATTATATGTATATTTTTAGTATTAAATAAATAATTTATTTGTAATAATATATTGTGTTTAATTTTTATGTACATATTCTAGTATATATTAATAATATTTAATAAATATGTTGATAAAAATGATATAAATTGTAAATAAAGTAGTTAAGTATATACTTTTTTTTTTCATGTATTTGGTAGCTATTAGTAATAGAAATAAAATTATAGTTGTATACTATATAAAAATTATTCTTAAATGTGATAATTTAAAAACAGTTTAAATATTTAATTTAGACTCAATATTATAAAAATAAAAATTTAAAAAAATAAATATATGATAAATTTAATATTAAAGTTTTTAAGTTTATGATTATCATATTTTATTTAAATTCAAATTTTAACTTTATCTAATATTATATTATTTGACATTTTATTTTAATAATCTCTTACAATTTATTTAAAAAAAAATTATATAAAGTTTTTATTATTTTTATTATTATTAGTCATTCTTATATTGTTTATAAATATATATTTTTAATATAGTCTTAAGCTTAAAATTATAAATCATATTTTATTTTTTATTTTTTACATTTTTATATGATTATTTTAATTTTAGTTTTAAAAACTATAAATTTTGATGTGTTTGATTAAACTTTTTATTTGCTTAAATTTTTTAGCTAACAAATTAACTCTATATATTTTTTAGTGCTAACTCTGTCTCTTTAATAATATGATATGAAAAAATTAAGTGTTGAGTTAAGTATAATCTATTATAATTTTTACAAATTTTTTTTTTATATAAAAAAAAATTAAATTTTAACTCTCTTGGTTTTTTTTTTAGCCTTGCCCCCTATTCTTGCGTCTCTTCTCTCTTTCTTTTCTTTGTTTCTTTTTCTTTTTCTTTTTTTTATTTCCTCAGCCGGTTGTTGTGGGTTAAAAAACAACTTAAGGACTTATTTTCACAAAAAACACACATAGGATACAAAACTGCAACTGTCCCTCCAAGAGCCTATTTAATCAAATGCCCCTTAATCTTCGTCTGCCAATATTCTCAAATCGAAACAAAGGATTTCCGCCGCCGTCTCTACCTTGCCAAGGGTTCTAGCACAGACCCAAACTTGGGTTATTTAACTCGGAAGGATACGGAAGTGAAACTTCCACGTCCGACTTGGGTTAAGAATAAAACCCCAGCCCCAGTTCAAATCACCGCCGAGCAAATCCACCGAGAGGCTCGTGAACGCCAAGAGGCTGAGATTCGACCACCAAAACAAAAAATCACCGACTCATCTGAGCTCGCCGACTATCGTCTCCGCAAGCGTAAAGAATTTGAAGACTTAATTAGCCGTGTTCGATGGAATATCAATGTCTGGGTCAAGTATGCCAAATGGGAAGAATCGCAAAAGGATTTCAATCGGGCTCGGTCTGTTTGGGAGCGAGCGCTCGAGGTCGATTATCGGAACCACACTCTTTGGCTCAAGTACGCCGAGACAGAGATGAAGAACAAGTTCATCAATCATGCAAGGAATGTTTGGGATCGAGCTGTTACTTATTTGCCGAGAGTGGATCAGTTGTGGTACAAGTACATACATATGGAGGAGATTCTTGGAAATGTTGCTGGTGCGAGGCAGATTTTTGAGAGGTGGATGAATTGGATGCCGGACCAGCAAGGTTGGTTGTCGTATATAAAGTTTGAACTCAGATATAATGAGCTAGAGAGAGCTAGGGCAATTTATGAGCGGTTTGTCCAATGCCATCCAAAGGTTGGAGCATGGATTCGATTTGCTAAATTTGAGATGAAGAATGGTGAGATTTCTAGGGCTAGGAATGTATATGAGAGGGCTTTGGAGAAGTTGGCTGATGATGAAGAAGCTGAGGAATTGTTTGTTGCGTTTGCTGAGTTTGAAGAGAGGTGTAAGGAGACTGAAAGAGCTAGGTGCATATACAAGTTTGCGCTTGATCATATTCCAAAAGGGAGGGCTGAGGATTTGTATAAGAAGTTTGTGGCTTTTGAGAAGCAGTATGGGGATAGAGAAGGGATAGAGGATGCTATAGTGGGGAAGAGAAGATTTCAGTATGAAGATGAGGTGAGGAAAAATCCTCTCAATTATGATTCATGGTTTGACTATATTCGTTTGGAAGAGAGCGTGGGTAATAAGGAGAGGATTAGGGAAGTTTATGAGCGAGCCATTTCAAATGTTCCTCCGGCAGAGGAGAAGCGGTATTGGCAGCGGTACATCTATTTGTGGTATGACTTATGTTTGGACATTTATTCTATGAAGTACATGTAATGGTTCTAATTATTTACTCAATTGTTGCCTAGTATGTCTTATATTGAAACATTTATTTTGAGAATCACTTGCCTTATTTATTTACTTAATTGCTTTCATTTTTCTGTTTGTGTTATCTTTAGGATTAATTATGCTTTATACGAGGAACTTGATGCCGGAGATATAGAACGGACCCGGGAAGTCTATAGGTACGTTTCAATACCGTCATACTGCAATTTGTTTACTTTATTTTATTTTTAACTTAGGAATCCACCAAGGAGGCTTAACACTAGAGAATTGAGTGGTCCTTTAATTCTCAAAGTTTTTTAGTACAGTTCAAAAACTTTGATCACATGTTTGTTTTATGAATATATGTTCGAGCTCAGGTTCTTAGGTTAAAAAATTTCAGCTGTGTGAATTTGATAAAAGTTTTTAGTGTTCTTGCTATAAGTTACGATTTCCCACTTATGATTATTGCCTTAAATCACTATGTAATAAAATTCTAAGCCTTTTTGGAATACTTTGTATATATTGATAAAATATTGAGACACATACACCGACACTCTATGGATGCTTTTTACCTGTGATGTGATCAGATGGCACTGTATCTTAGTGCTTTGTAATTTTGATTAGATTATTAACCTGCTATTTTTTTTTCCAGGGAGTGTCTTAAGCTAATTCCGCATCATAAATTCTCATTTGCAAAAATATGGCTTTTTGCTGCGCAATTCGAAATACGACAGCTTAATCTCAAGAGTGCACGATTGATCCTGGGTAATGCCATTGGAAAAGCACCTAAAGATAAAGTATGTATTACTTTATTTTGAAATTTCAAGAAGCTATTTTTTTAATTATTAAGAATTTAAGCTGATTTTATGGCATTCTTGATTCTCACTTGGCAGATATTTAAGAAGTATATAGAGTTTGAACTGCAACTTGGAAATATAGATCGTTGTCGAAAATTGTATGAAAAATATTTAGAGTGGGCACCACAAAACTGCTACGCTTGGAGCAAATTTGCTGAGTTAGAGAAATCATTGTTTGAGACAGAGCGAGCTAGAGCCTTATTTGAATTAGCTATTGATCAACCAGCTCTCGACATGCCAGAGCTGTTGTGGAAGGTAACCTTATTTACTTTTCTCTTTGCATACTTGTGAAATCGTAAATGTATTTTTATAGTGACTTAAATTATGCACCATGTGATTTACAGTGTTATTTTTTTTCTTGTAGTTTATTTTCCATCACTTTTCAGTGGCACTGGTGCTCATTTTTATCATGTGTTCTTGACCATTGAATTTGGATTGTAAATACTAACGGAAAAGGACCCATGCATTTGTTGATCTCTCTTGGTTCCTCACATGGTGTAATATATGGGAGGTTTTTATCTTATAATCCGATTCTCTGATCTGTTTTATCTGCCAGTTAACTCACTATCTCCCTCTACTCTACAATAAATAAGTTACTTGCTAATAGTGAAAATGTGACTCGGGTGTAGGAATGAAAGCTGAATTCTAGTATTTGATGGCTTGGCTAAGTTGTTTCTCCGTCCTGGAAAAGCCTAGGTGGTTTAATGACATCATACCAATTACTTACACATTTCTATTTGATAGGCATACATCGATTTTGAAATATCAGAAGGTGAATTTGGTAGAACCAGAGAACTTTATGAGAGACTGTTAGACCGGACAAATCACCTGAAAGTATGGATAAGTTATGCCAAGTTTGAGGAATCAGCATTTCAGGAGGGAAATGTTTCAGATTCTGCAGATGATGACATGGAGGACAATCTTCGCGAACAAAAGAAACAATGTATTGAGCTTGCTAGGAGTACGTATTACTTGCTATATTTTAATATTGATTTTACTAACTTATAGATGATTACTTTTGGGTTTCGTATGAACTATTCTCATATATTTGTTTATCATATAAAACAGGGATTTTTGAGAGAGCTGTTAATTATTTTAGAACTTCAGCACCTGAACTGAAGGAAGAAAGGGCCATGCTAATGGAAGAGTGGTTGAATATGGAGGCTAGATTTGGTGAATTGGGCGATGTTAGCTTAGTCCGACCTAAGCTTCCAAAGAAACTCAAAAAGAGAAGGCAAATAGTTGGTGAAGATGGGCCTGCCGGGTATGTAACATTTCTGACCTATTTGTACGTACAATAGTGTTTTTTTTTGTCAACCTGTAAAATAGGTATTTATGTAGGCTTGATGAGCACATTTTTTTTTTCATTGGAATGGTCATATTTGAGTTCGCCTTGTATTAATATTTTCCTTCTAAGAAAACAATTTAATAATTTCTCTGGCGAGCAGTGTGAAAAGTTTTGATTTGATCCGTTTGATTATATTTCTGAAGTTGTTTTTGTTGTTAATGTTTATTGTCTTTTTCTGTGTCATTTTCCACGTGGTAACAAAGAATTTCGTTTGGCAGGTATGAGGAATACATAGATTACCTATTCCCAGAGGAAACCCAGACCACAAACCTCAAGATATTGGAGGCTGCTTATAGGTGGAAGAAGCAAAAGGTTTCATCTGATGAGGATTAGGAAGGTTATGCAGTTCATAATGTGCTTTTTCTCTTGAATTGTTTGTATCATTTTGTTAGCAACAGTATTTTAGAATTTGGTTGAGATGCTAGGAATTCATTATCATGGCTCCAAAATCCCAACTTGTTTTCTCGGCCAAGATGCTTCTTTTACTTGAAACTAATGTTTAATACAAATTTAATTCCTGTAGTACATTTGCATTCTAACTAGGTTTTAACTTGACTATTTACTCCATGAGCTCACTCTTTTCAAGAGCCCGTAGATTTTAGACTTATTATTTAGAGAAAAATGTTATGGGGTTCATCAAATTGGGTAGGTTATTATAAGTGGTGTTATTTTTTCAATTAATTTTTAAAAAAAGGTCATTTAAATACAAAAATATTCAATTTTAATAATTTTTTAATTAAAATATTATTTTTTAAACAATTAATTAAGAACAAAGTATATTATTTTTATATTTTTATATTAAAATATTGATTTAAAAAATAATATTTTAATTAAAAAGTCATTAAAATTATGTGTTTTGTATTCATCTTTTTTAAAACTAAAAAATTAAATAATACTATTTATAATTTAAGATATTAAATGACATAAATAATATAATTTAAAAGACTTTTATGGCTGTGTTCCTTATCATTTAATAGGGATTGGACGAATCATCTACACGTATATTTTTGAGCCAAAATGTGATTTTTTTCCCCTTTGCAAACGATTTGTATTCACAAGTAACAAATTTATTTCATGCATTAAGTTGAGTGTTTACTTTTATTAATTTTTCATTACATATATGCAGCATCCATCAAGTTTTGCACATATCGTTGCCCTTTTTGATTTCCTTCAAAAAGTCTGACATAAATGGCAAAGAAGTTATCATATTTATACATTTTCTTGTTGGAGGGGTGACCATCTCTTGAACTACCAAAGATTTATTTCCTTGTCAAAATGACCAGAAAAAAATTCCCATAATTTTCTTTTATTTTCTCGTTCAATATAGTAGTACTTCTTGGTTGGCATCAGATGTGCGGTTGCATGTGGATATTCGATTGATATCATTGTAGTTATTTTTGGCTTGTGGGATAAACATTAAATTGTGAACTCATTGAAGAGGCTGGCTTCTTTGTTCCCAAGTGTCTCATTCACTAGCACAACTTGTATTTGTCTTCTTTTCTGTCGATTAATGGCACGATAGTTGTAGGTCCATTCCTAATACGTCAAATGCCATTCTAGAGAGAGCTTGTTTGTCCTTAATTAAATGGCTATATAGCTTGGTGATAACTCCTGAATTGGAGCTTAATTAGGAATGGAGAAAGCCAAAATTTATATATATGCAAACAAATTTGTGAGTTATTTTAGTGATAAGGTTTCGTTTTACGCTTTAGTCCCTACAGCCAAAGAGGAAAGGGGTTGTTTCCTT
Source organism: Elaeagnus macrophylla (assembly GCA_029378325.1). NCBI lineage: Eukaryota > Viridiplantae > Streptophyta > Magnoliopsida > Rosales > Elaeagnaceae > Elaeagnus > Elaeagnus macrophylla. Next base: position 9,754 of record JARDWI010000228.1, read on the forward strand.
TAATTTTTGCAGCAAGAGTTTCTTTCTCTGAATAATTTGAGGAAAATTGCCATGGAGTCCGTGGACTTAAGTACTTGTTGAATAGAACAAACGGAAATTAAGGTAAATTTGTGATACTTTACGAATTATGTGTTGTAGAATAATTTGATGGTAAAGTCTTTTTTTTTTTTTTTTACAGCAAAAAATACTCCAGGAGGGATTTGGTGTTTAATTGTTTTTTTTTTTCCATTCGCTCATATTAATGCCTATATTTGAGTGTATCAACAATGAGCTAGTATTATAAGTTTATTATCAATAAATTTTAGTAATTACTACATATCTTTTCATTACTTTGAATCCATAATCTCGTTTATGTAACTTAATTGAGTCGCAATAGGCTATTCTATTCCTGATAATTTGATTGTGAAGTTGAGTCCACATATTTTAACTAATACATAATATTATTTTGGTTTAATTATATGACATAATTGATAACTTTCTTTCATATATAAAATTTCACTTTTAATTTCTAAAAAAAAAAACATCTTATAAAGCAAAATAACATATATTTCTTACAGAAAACATAATATGTTTTCTACAAATATGTATATTATTTTATATTGTAAGGTAAACAAAATATATTTTTTTCTGGTTAAAAATAAAATTATTGGGTGTGGATGATATTTTCTTGGGAAATTACCAAAAATAACACCCCCTAAAAATTATAATAACAAAACTAGCACCCCCTTGTGTTCAATTAGAATTGAACATTTAATATTGAACGTTCAATATTCAATTTGAACGTAAAATATTGAACGTTTAATATTAAATAGGTCTAATTATCGTCATTCAATTCTAATTGAACGGATAATATTGAACGTTCAATATTGAACGAGTCTAAATTATCGTCGTTCAATTTTAATTGAACACAGAGATGCTAGTTTTGTTATTATAATTTTTGGGGGTGTTAGTTTTGTTATTTTCCCATTTTTCTTTAGGTTTGCTTTCACACTGATGAAAAATCTCTTTTAAGTGCAAATCATTTTCTATTGTTAATTTTTTTTTTTATAAATAGAAGACATTACGCAAGGTGAAAAGGCACACAACTTGACACGTCTACCGTTTGTTTTCTGTCTAGATTTGTTAATTAATTATCAATTTTAACAATCGTTTTTATCCTTTTGCCATGAAAACAAACGTCTCGTTAGAAAAAGAAAGTAAATGCTGCTATAAAGTAATTAGTAGTGTTCTCAATAGAACGGCGTAGGAGATTCTCAATCAAAATTTTAAAGAATTTATGAGTATTAAAATTAAAAAACATAATATTTAATTATATATTTTATGGACCAAATTAATAAAAATTATGTTAAAATTAGTTAAACAATCATAAATATAATTAAATTATTTATTTTTATGATTGTTAAATAATTAAAATAAAATATATTTTCTTAATTAAATATTTCATTTAGTGATAATGAATTTTATTTTTAATTAAAAATGGTTGAGTTCATGAGTAAACATATAAGGAATTTATTTAAAATTGTAAAAGAAAAAAAAAATCGAATTTGGAGATTTAATGGGGGAGGTGAGTGTAATCTTTCTATTCTACTTACATAAGCATTTTCTTCATTAAATTTTTCCCAATCAATAAAAAAAATCAATTTTTTTCTGCAGTTTGAAAAAATTAACAACAATAATACGAAGAATAATTATAAGTATTAATGTATATATCTAAGCCAATTAACAATTTAACATAGGGAAAATGTTAGGGGTTAAAAACGTGCATAATTTTTATTTTTTTTTATACTTCTCATCAATTCCTCGTACATTGATTGTATACAACTATACAAACTGTACACAATCCTGATCAAAGGTCCAATCAAGAATTAAGACAACAGAGATTTCAGATTTCAACCGAGAGCAGCTCCAATTCTCTCGTACCTTCCCTAAAACACCAACCAAGATAGCCACGATCGCCCACGATCGCCCACCATCTGCCCACCATCTGCGCCACCATCGCCCACCATCTGCCCACAGCCACGATCTGCCCAACATCGCCCACCAGCCACGATTTGTCCACCAGCCACGATCTGCCCACCATCGCACACCAGCCACGATCTGCCCATCAGCGCCCACTAGCCACGATCTGCCCATCTGCGCCACGATCTACCCACCATCGCCCAGCCACTGCCCACCATCGCCCAGCCACGATCTGTCCACCAACGTCGCAACCAGCTTCTCCCATCAGTCAAAGCCTCCGTCCGTCTCCCACCAGCGATCCAGTCCTCCGTCCAGCAAGATCTCTCACCGTCCGTCCAGTTCTCCGTCATCAACGTCCATCATCGCCCTTCAGTCTCTGTCACGGCAGTTTTGTTGTAATCTGTCACTACTCAGCTTCAAATGTTATGATTCCACAACAGATCTTACATATAAACTTATTTGGTAAGAGTTTATTTGCATTTCAATTTTGAAAAAGACAAAATATTTATTGGATTTAACTGTGAATTTTTTATGGTTCTGGATTAACGTTTGATATGGATAATCCCAATTCCAAATCTATGGAACACATGGGACATGCTGATCTCTTTAAGATAAATGCTCCTAAGAAAAGCTATGCTGAAGCCATTTTCAATTCACTCATAAATGTAGTCATTGAATCAATTGATGCACATCCAAAGAAAAGGGGCGATATTACATGTGTGTCTGTAGACCCTGATTTATATCAATCTCGCTTGAAATTATGTAAATTCTCTTTGATTGGTAGATTGATTCTCTCTAAAGGAGATAAACCTTGGTCTCAAGGCGACTTAAAGTCAAGATTAGCAGCATTTTGGAAATTACCTTCTAATTGGAAACTTATCTCTTTGGGACGGGGATATTACCATATGTTACTACATACCCAAGAGGACAAAGCTACGGTATGGGCTAACGCCCCTATCAATTTAAAGCCTGGTGTTTTTAGAGTGCAACCTTGGACGCCGAATTTTAATCCTCTGCATCAGAAGGCAACGAATGCTCATGTGTGGGTTCACTTCTATAACTTGCCATGGGAATTTTGGGATAAGGAAATCCTTGCCAATATCGCGCGTGCTATTGGTATCCCTCTCAAAGTCGACAATGCGACATTAAATGGAGAAATGGGAAAGTTTGCACGAATTTTGATTGATATAGATCTCTCTGAAAAACTTGATGAACAAATAATGATTGAAGTGGGCTCTCTAAAGCTTTTTATTGATTTATTTTATGAGAATGTCCCAGATTTTTTGCACAATTTGTTCATCGGTAGGGCATGCTGCATTCAAATGCCGAAAAAATGGTTCTAAGATCACTACAGACCCCCCAAAAAGTGTACCCTCTTCAAAAGTGGTACCACAAACTCGTTCGCAGCAAATTTATCGGCCTAAGGCATCTTCAAACTCTACAATCATACCGGTCAGTAATGTTTTCTCTGCACTCAACACTGTAGAGCCTAATGAGACTAATATTGATAATAATGTTCATACTATATCGCCTGCCACCTTGAATAAATTCAACTCTATACCGATGGACACCACTGATGTTCGTCCAATCTCTCTTGTGACTGATGACCTTGTGAGATCTGTCGAATCAACAGTTGATTCTTCTAGACTAGCCACTAAATGCATACCTCAACATACAGCCAAACTTTATGTCTTTCATACTGCAGATTTGCATGCAGCAGTTACTACTGTACCACTAGTTATAACCACTACCAAAACTAGGACAACTTATGGACCAACCGCAAACACACAGGGTACTACAGACATTTCTGAGGCAAGATCATTGCCTCCTTTAGCTGCATCTAGACTCACCTTACCTACTCTTTCACTTCCACCCTCTTCTGCAATTTTGACAGCCGACCTCAGTGCACGTATCCAGAAAATGAAACATGATTATGCCAAAAATCATGAAGAAATAGGTTGGCAAGTTGTAACCGAGAAAAATCGGCAGGCTCGATCAGCTAGCCCACGTCTTGAGCCTATGAGATACACTCCGAAGACGGGGGAGTCTGATAGTAATTCAACATGATTGTCCTGTACTGGAACTGTAGAGGTATCTCCAATAAAAAAACACAGAATACCCTACATAATTTTTGTAAAAAGGAAAGACCAGACTTTCTTTGCATAGCAGAACCAATGTCCGATCTTAAAACCATTCAAGATCGATTTTGGCAAAACATGGGTTATACTTTCATCTGTTCAAACTCAACAACAGTGAGCAAAATTTGGCTCTTTGCAGCCAACGCAGTGGCACGTGATACAACAATTGCTATACAACATCAACAGCATATAACGTAAGGGAACGTATATTAGAAGATTTTAGTGCTATGATCTCTTCCTGTAACTTGGTTGAAATTGAGACTAAAGGGGCCTTTTACACTTACTGTAAGGGTGGACTATCTCAAATACGATCAAGATTAGATCGTGGGTTTTGCTCAGAATCCTTTCTTGACTCTTGGGCAACGGTTTCTTGTTGTACCCTTCCTAGACACTGCTCAGATCACCATCCGCTTCTACTCACTGCTTCAGCTGTAAGGAATGGCGGCCCAAGGCCGTTTAGGTTTCATGGTATGTGGCTTGAACACCCTGGCTTTATGGATTTGGTGCGTGCCACTTGGTCGATGCCTATTCAGGCTAGCGCTATGGGCACTGTTATTGGCAAATTAAAAGCTCTTAAACTGGTTCTCAAGACATGGAACAAAACCGTTTTTGGTAATTTGAATCAAAATATTGCAAATGCAACAGATACATTGGCTAACATTCAACAACGCTATAATGATGACTCTTTCTCAGAAGAACTGTTGCAACTGGAGTCCGATGCCCATGCTGACTTAGATAGATTGTTGCGTCAGCAAGATATCTTTTTAAGAGAAAAGATTAGATTAAAATGGCTGAAAGGTGGGGATAGAAACTCTACATTTTTCCACTCTCTACTTCGTCGTTTAAGAGCACAAAAACCTTTGACACACTTGGAAATTAATGGAGAAATAACTAACGATCCAGAGGTAATAGCTACTCAAATTTTGAATTACTATGAAAATCTCTTCTCAAGTCATACAGGTGGAACGACAGACCTTGCTCCCATAGAGTCAGTGGTACCCTCCTTGGTCACTTCTGTGGATAACCAAAGTTTACGACGCATACCTTCATCAGAAGACATAAAAGCTACAGTTTTTGACTTGGATCCAATGAGTGCCCCCGGACCAGATGGGTTTATTAGTAAATTTTTTCAACAATGTTGGGATATTATCAGTACAGATATTGTACGAGCGATACAAGATTATTTTAGAATAGGCCACATGCACCCTGGGGCTAAACTCTAATTTCTTAATTCTTATACCCAAACACCAGCAAGCAAGCACCATTGATCAGTACAGGCCTATTGCTTTAGGCAACTTCATGTTCAAGTTAATAACAAAGATTATTGCCGGCAGATTAGGACATATATGTACTCGTATTCTATCTCAAAACCAATTTGGATTCATTCCAGGTCTAAATATTAGTGATTGTATAGCTGGTGCTTCTGAATGTTTTAACGCTATGCAGCTTTCCAGTCGACAGGGTAACATCGCTTTGAAAATTAACATTCACAAAGCTTGTGATACTATGCGCTGGGATTTTATTATAAAAGTGATGCAATGCTTTGGCTTTGACAACATTTTCTTGGGATGGATTCGAGATATATTCGCATCGGCGAGAATCTCAATCCTGGTTAATGGTTCACCCAGGGGCTATTTTTCTTGTTCTCGAGGAGTCAGACAGGGGATCCTTTGTCCCCAATATTATTTTGCATAGCTGAAGATTTTCTCAGCAGATACCTTGGCAAATTGGTGGATACGGGAAGTTTAAGCCCAATCTCTTCACCAAGAGGATCTCGTGCGCCAACTCACTTTTTATATGCAGATGATCTTCTTATTTTTGGTAGTACAAGTGAAAAAAATATTCGGGTGTTAACTGAAGCTTTTTCCTTGTATAGTCGCCTTTCGGGTCAAATGGTAAATTTAGAAAAATCTTTTATCTACTTTGGAAAAGGTGTTACAACGAGCAACATTTCATCACTTCGAAATTTATCTGGCATGCGCACTGGAGGATCATCCTTGTCTTACTTGGGAATCAATCTCTTCCAGGGGGCCCCGAGAAAGTGTTGGTTCCAAAGTTTAGCAGATAAAATTCGTGTGAGGCTTGAGGCTTGGAATGGTCAGACTATTTCTTTGGCAGGACGGCGTTGCTTGATTTCTTCGATCATTCAGGGAACATTTGTCCACTCATTTCAGATATATAAATGGCCAAAAACAGTCATTCAAGACCTAACAAAAATCATTCGCAATTTCTTTTGGTCGGGAAAGACGGATACAGTTAAACAGGTACAAGTGGCTTGGAGGGACTGTTGTCGTCCAATAGATGAAGGAGGCCTTGGTTTACGGGATCTCCGTCTCCTAAATGAGGCTATGCTAAGAAAGTTTGCAAGGAGGGTAATCACAGGGAATTCTAACACTTTGCATTACTTACGTAGCAGATATCTAGCAAACAATGGCTCTCCACGGAATTATTATGTTTGTTCATCAGTCTGGCCTGGTTTGCGACCTCACTACTTAACCCTATTGGAGGAGTCTAGGTGGTTAGTTGGAAGAAACTCTACTGTAAAGTTTTGGACAGACAATTGGTTAGGTACTCTTCTAATTGATATGATGGATAATCCTCCAGTGGACCGCCAATACATTCCCTAGTGGGGGACTACCTCAATGAAGATGGTTGGCATTTGCCTCAAACTTTCATGGTTTTCTATCCAGATATTGCCTCAGAAATTCAGTTAATAGTTGTTGGGATTGGTTCGGACACCAGAGTTTGGACACGCTCAATTAAGGGCGATGTTACAGCTAGTGAGGCTTATGACTCACTACGTATGGTTGGGGAACGTAAAATTTGGGGTAAGGCCATCTGGGCCCATTATATACCGCCTTCAAGATCTATTTTGCTATGGCGTGCTATCCAGAATAAAATACCAACAGATTGTCAGTTAAAAAGAAGGGGACAATCGTTTCCTTCCCGTTGCTCGTTATGTGGATTCGAGGAGGAATCTCTATCACATCTTTTTTTAAGTTGCCATTTTGCAGGTGCTCTTTGGGACCTCCTATACTTCTTCTTTGGAAAAAGACCATGTACAGACTCCTCTGTCCTAAACTTATGGACGACCGCAATGAAGATGGAATTTGGATCACAACTCGCCAATTTATGGAAAGCAGGAATTGTTTCAGTCATCTGGGTGATTTGGAATACTAGAAATGATTATCGATTCACCAATAAGAAGACAACAATGAACTCGACTTTTGCAACAGTATGGCGTTTTATTCGTGAAGCAAGTCTCTCAAAGAGTGGTTGCATGAAAAATACTGTAGATGATCTACAGATACTTAAACGACTTCGAATACCAGGCATCCCAAGACGGGCTCCAAAAATCATAGAGGTTAATTGGAAGGCACCACCATCAGGATGGATAAAGGTCAATACAGATGGTGCAGCTTTTGGAGCACCAGGTTTATCGGGTTGTGCAGGTGTTTTTAGAACTTCCAGATCATATGTTAAGGGTTGCTTCTGTGTTCCGCTTGGAATATCGTATGCTTTTGAAGTAGAACTAGCGGCAGCCATTTATGCGGTGAAGTATGCACATATGTTTCGGTGGAGACGTCTTTGGCTGGAATCAGACTCAGCATATGTTGTTGCTTTACTACAGACTCGGTCTTCTTCAGTCCCTTGGAAATGGTACTCTATTTGGAAAGATTGTTTAGATAAAATCTCCCACATGGAGTTTCACTAGGGGTGGGCAAATTTTTTGTTAAACCGACCAACCAACCTTGGTCCAAGTCCAAACCGGACCTATAAATATTTTTTTTGGAAGTAGGTTGGTCCGATAGGTCCATTTTTTTACAAAACCGACAGAGTCGGTTCGGTTGGAGGTCTGTCGAAATTCAAAACCGACAAAACCGAACCGACCTATATATATAAATTTTTTTTTTTTATATATATTATATAATATGTTATATAAATAAATTAAATAAAATATTAATTAATATTATAAAAGAAAAAGCTACGGAACCTCCACTTCCACTAAACAAATTTTTTTTGAGCGAGCCTCCTGCCCTAATTCTTTCTTCGAGCGAGCCTCCTTTTTTTCTTCGAGATCTACTTGTTCACAGTACTTCTTTTTTTCTTCGAGACCTACTTGTTCACAGTACTTCTTTTTTACTTCGAGATCTACTTGTTCACAGTACTTCTAGATCTACTTGTTCACATGATGGAGGTAAAGATTTTGCTTTCTTTTAACTGAGTTTCCATTCCTCATTGATCTACTTGGGGCTGTTTGTTTTAAACTTGCATCTTATGTGAACATCCACTCCTGATTATTAAATATACATGTAATTGAAATAACAATACCAGAAAAGCAAAAATCATATGTAATAGAAGTCTAGAACTGCTTGCTCTAAATGAAACTATTCTTCACAATTTTTATCCTCAAAGTTTGCATGTTACAGTTTCTGAGATCATGTAAAAAAAAAGTATTTACTTACCAATACCGTGATCTTAGATGAAGAATGTTTTGATCTAGCTGGTAGAGTAAGTGTTTGCATAAACAATGATGTAAGAAGAATAATGAAAATAATTGGATCCATGGGAAGAAACATTGGAGAAGTAGAAGAAAGGTTCTAGTAAACCTTTTATGTTTAGAGACTCTTATGAAACTGCATCTCAAACTAATAGTTTGCGTAACATATCTATATGGTAGATGTCTCTTGTAGTTACCAAGATATTCTGTATTGGTTTTAGTATTTGTTTTAATAAAAATAAATATAAGTAGCTCATTCTTTAATCTTTAGCACATGTCCCAGCAGAGCACTCACTAAAAAACGAAGACATGTGAAGAATCTTTTTGGTTGGTAGTGACTAGATAAGTGGAATGGGATTAAAATAACTTTCTTTTTTTCTGCTTCAGATTGACATGTTACCAAAATATGCTTCAGATTAAAATACGTTCCTTTGCTTTTCACTTATAACGTACATCTGTTTTTTTTTTTTTTGTATTGATCATTGTGCATCTGATAATGTTTCATAAGATATTTTATTTATTTATTGTTTTCTAATTAAAGCATTTCCCCTCAGAATATGTAAAACAAATAAAAAGACAAACTAGAGTTATTTTCCTTTTTTATCAGGAACAACTAATAATGGAAGGTACCAGTTCAAGTCTCAATGTTAGTATCTCTGAATCATCACCGCCACGTGATGATCAAGACGATGTTCAAGTTATTGATACTTTGAATAGTGTGTTGCCACCAATACAGATTGTTGGACTTCAATACAAAACAACTACTACATGGTGATTACTGCTCACTACATTGATAATGATTGGAAGTTACAGAAACGGATTATTTCTTTTACTCAAGTTCCTAATCACAAAGGAGAGACAATTGGGAAGACAATAGATTCGTGTATGAGAGAGTGGGGAATTGATAACATTTTTACAATAACAATGGACAATGCTAGTTCTAATGGAGCTGCCATAAATTGGTTGAAGACTAAGTCAAAGTCTAAGAATGGGATGTTGTTGGATGGTGAATATATACATGTGAGGTGTGCTGCTCATATTTTGAATTTGGTTGTGACTGATGGTATGAAGGAAGTTGATTGGTCAATCAAAGCCATTCGTAATAGCTAGGTCCTTTACTTTGTATTGTTACTAAACATACATTTTATTTTTTTTTTTGCATGTTTTTAAGCTAGTTAATTACAGTAACAATGCAACACCTCTTAGTTTAATTTGCATTTGACAATATTATAACTAATGATTTTCAAGTAAAATTATAGGTCTAAAACCGCCAAGCCAACCTCTCTCAAACCGACATTGTAGGTCGGTTTGAAGGTTGGTTTTTTAGGAATTATAGGTCGGCTAAGGTTTTACATTTTTTAAAACCGCCAAGATAAGGTTGGTCTATAAAATGACTTAAAAACCGACCTACTAGACCTACGCCCACCCCTAAGTTTCACTGCTCACATATTTACAGGGAGGGCAATGCTGCAGCGGATAGTTTAGCCTCTAGGGCTCCTAGTTTATGTACAGCGACTTGGTGGTGGAATGCCCCATCTTTCGCTAGCTCTTTTATTTATTCAGATGCAAACAAAAAACCTAATTACAGGTTTTGTTGAGAATATTTATTTGTATTTTTAATTTTATTAAGTTTTAATAATATTAGTGTTGAGCGGTCTAATGAAGAAGGTGCTAAGGAGGTGCCAACCTAGTTGGGATGTCCCGATGCACCCACTGAAAACTGCTAACTACGACCTTTTATAAAAAAAAAAAAGACAACAGAAGAAGGAAAAGAGCGGCAAAAAGGCCAACGTTGCGACATAGATGAGTGCTCTTATGCTAGTTGTAGACGAGAATTGGACTTTTTGTTGTAATTCTTTTCATAACCAGGGTCATTTTCATCCCATCAAACGCCAACATGTCTATCGCAAAATCAAAAACAGTTAAAAAAAATTAATAATATTACTGACTATTTTTATTATTACCGTAACAAAATTATATAAAAAATTAATTTTTATCTTTATTAATAATTATATTTTAACATCATTATATTTAATAAAATTATTATTATAATAATAATAATTTAAGTTATGATAATATTACTACTCATTAAAATAATATTTTTACTTTTACCCACGTTTAAATTTTTCTTCACATTTATGAAATCATTTATAATTAATTTTTATGAATGATAATATTATTATAATATAAATTATTATTGCTATAATAATAATTTATCTATTAATATCAAGTTACAATTAATACTATAATAAAATTAATATTTTATACACTTTTATTTTGACAGTAAAATAAGTACTTGTAGCAACATATTATCCATTTTTATTTTATTTTATAAAATTGTTTCTTGGATAAATACCAAACAGCCTTCTTAAAATTTATTTAATTATGAATTCACTCATAAATTTGAAAATAAAATCATCAAAATATAAATTAATATTATTTTGAGTGCAAATTAATACTTGAAAGATGATGAGATCTATTTTATAATTTTTAAAATTTTAAATATGCTATTGATAAAAATTATCATTTTTACGAACAAGTTAATAACAATAGCTGTGGTACTTTTTTTACCGTTTGATTTATTTTGATGCGACAAAGATGTGATAATTATAAATTTTATACGATATATAAGGAATATAAGTTATCTATTTTTAAAATATTAACATCAATGAAAGCTAAGTTTCAGATTACTCATAAATATTATATTAATATTATTATTTAATAATGTAGTATATTTTTTTGAAAAAACAATAAAAATAACACTTCTAAAAACTTGTAATAACAAAAATAGTATCATTTTATTCAAACTTATATTTTTAATTAAAAAAATAATTGATATATTATTTTTTTAACATCTATTTAATTGAAATTAAACGAAAGCAATTTAAACTCGTGCAATGTTGAACGTTCAATATTACATGTTTTAATTAAACGTTCAATATTATTAAGGTATTAATTTTATTATTATAAATTTTACTAATGTTATTTTTGATAATTTTTCTATTAATTTTATAATCTAATGACTTTAGACGAAATTTACTTGATTCAAATTTATACAAATTCTAGATAAGTTATTTTCCTACGTTAAGTGAAAAGTTTTGTAGTAAGTTCACAAACACTGCCTTTTCCTTTCTTATGTATTGGAGTCAATTAATGTTTTGGAGCGCTCAAATAGTTCTTGCTATTAGTATATCATCTCTCTCTCTCTCTCTCTCTCTCTCTCTGGCCATAAAAGAGTGCAAATTTCATTAAAGCTTAGGCAAAAGCCAATACCCAAATTCAGACTGAAAAATAGCAAAAACTCAACAACATCATAAACTATAACCACCCCAACAAAACAGCCGGCAAGGCAGCATAAGAAGCACCAGCCAAGAAACATATCTAGCATGAGAGCTAGAATCAAACTCTCAAAGGAAAATTCAAAACCTTCCTAACACAATCATGTATTCAAGGAAGGGAAAAACTGACAAACTTACAAAACACAAACTAAAAACAATACACCCTAGACACAAACTTACAAAACACAAAAAACACTACAAGGACCACAAAAAAGAACAACACAAGCCAAACATATTCAACAGAACAACAATCAAGGAACCAGACCACAATAGCAAACTCTAAAAGCACAGCCTATCCAATAAAACACCAAATTGAAAACAACACCCACATCATAGCCAAACTAACCAGCAATCAACTTCTCAATCTTCGATACCTCCTGGCTTTCTGAAGCAGCATCCTGACTCGGTGTTATAGAAACCCCTTGCAAATTTCCCTACACATTCCCTATAACACTTGCATTCCTATCCTTGCTCGAGCCACAAGGCAGATTCTCCTTTCTCCTACCCATAGACCTCCCTCCCCTCTTCTTCTTCTCATATACATTGCTAGAACCAATAACAAAGTTATCAGAAGTCTTTTTCTTCAAGCCACCATCCCTCACCATCTCAGGAACTTTCATGTTCATATCTGAACGAAGTCATTCTCCATATTGAGCATACTTTCCCCCATAGTCAATGCACATATCAGTAGGATTCTCACAGAATACATACCGAATTTTGGCAACCTTTCATATTTATACTCCACCCACACATACTCTTTCATATAAGGAATCCAAGCACCAGGAATTAGTGCTTTTAATATGTCAAAGTTAATTCTTACCCTTACTGATTTCAGAGCACCACTAGTGAGGGAGAATCGATCCACTTCCAAAATAGTACCAACAAAACTATCCTTCTTACAATAGCATCTACACCCCAATCAATAGGCAAACCATGAATCTGGATCCAAATAAGTGTGGAATAAAAAAAAAAAAAAGAGATTAGTGAGAGCCATACCTGGATCAATTTTTTGCACAACCATGAGCGAGTTATCAAAGCACCAAGTAGCCTTCGTCAACACCAGATCCAGCTCAGTTGCATCCTCAAAGTAGAATAAAAAGTGTTCCGATCAATCTCCTTAACATCCAAGCTGCGAGATTTCATCCAACTCTTCCGGTGCACACGAATCAGAGCTTCTATGCTGATAAATTTCTTCGTGATAATCCAAGCCGCAATTGCCAAATTGGACAATCCATGCTCATGCTTAATTAGATCCCCTACGTCAAGCATGAGATCAATTTGATCCACGCGATTGCTTAAATCTTCCATTCTAGAGTTCAGAAATCATATCACTCCACCACAGAGCTTGCAAGCTGAACAAGAGAGGCTACCAAGAAAACGAGAGAGAAAGGAGACACAAGAACGTCAGTAACAAAAGAATCAAACGAGAAGCAATGAGAACGTAATCAAGAACCAAGCGAGAAGACGAGATCTCGGGAGAAATTTTTTACAAGTCCACACATATATGGATTAAAAAATATACATTGATATGCATTTGGTTCTCATCATATTGGACCTTGCGTGTTAGTAAATGATTCTTTATATCATCACCTCTTTGGTATGATGGTATTTCAATTAACTACCGATCTAAAATTCAAGTTTTGTCCTATACACATTTAATTCCTTCCTCATTTTCCTTAATTAGACAATTATTTTTTCGTACTATAAGCACTTATTTATGCCATGTGTGAAATATGAGAATTGAGAATTAAAGTTTGAATTTTTGAACAAGAATATCACAATCTTACAAACTAAATTATTTTTTTATAAATGGCATCAGCAAGTTAGAAACTTGTTAGAAAATTTTTTTTAATAGAAAAAACAATAAAAATAACACCTTCAAAATTTATAATAACAAAAATAATAATTTTTATAGTTCAAACTTATATTTTCACAATTAAAAAAATGATTGATGTATCATTTTTCTTTGAACAACCATTCAATTAGAATTGAATGACAATAATTTAGAACTGATTAATATTACACATTCAAATTGAATGTTCAATGTTAGTAAGAAGCTAATTTTGATAATTTTTCAAAAATTATTTTTGATTTCGTGATACTTTACACTTTGTATATGGAAAATGAAAAAAACATGCCTTTGTTTTTTTTTTTTTTTTCTTCTGTTTGTTTCCTGTGAAATAATAAAAGATATAATAAAATCAAGAGAAAATAATCAAAATAATATCTCTCAAAATTTATAATAATAAAAATAACATTTGTGTTCAAATTTATATTTTAATAATTAAAAAATGATTGATATATCATTTTTCTTTAATCATCTATTCAATTGAAATTGAGTGCAAGTAATTTAGACATATTTAATGTTAAATATTAAACGTTCAATATTATTATGATGCTAATTTTATTATTATAAATTTTAAAAATATTATTTATTTTTTAAAACAAAATGAATCTATAATATATGAAAATGATTCTACAATTACACCTTTTTTCTTGGTTTTTTTTTTTTTTTTTTCAGAAATAAAATCCAGCTTCATATTTACTTTGTTTTCCTCCAATTTAACTCGAATAAGCAAATAATAATAGTTTTATTAATTCCCTTTCATAAAAAAAGAATTTTAAATCCAACAAGAGTCTGTCCCGGTATGAATAAAACAGCTAGCAATACCACCTCTATGAATGTTATTTTAATCTCCTTGAAGATTTGTAGAGGTCAAAATACTCTCTTAATTACAATGATCTAAAAGTTTAGAAATAATTTGCCTACCTTCCCGCAACTAGTTATAAATTTTGATGGAATTTGTTAATAATTAATATTAATTTTATGAGATAAGATAGTATTTCTTTTTCATTACTTAAATCAAATCATACACATGCCAGTCTTTTCATATTTATATATCTTAAATTTGAAACGTATTTTAGATGACGTAACTCAAATTTATTAGTACCTATAGTCGAACACGTAGTTAGATGAACACAAAGGGTTAAAATGGCATTACTAGTTGACTGTCTCATAATTTCTCGAAATTTTGACCGTCCGACAAGAATTGAAAAATGCGCCATAGTTATGATGATCACGAAGGTCTAAAATGGCATTAGGAGGTGATTATTGACAAAACCAAGGGGCAAATATATATAATAAGAGCAACTCCAACGATTCTATCTCACTTTGAGCGCTCTTGGTCCAATCAAAACTATGCTCTTCAATTCAATTTTACTTGAATTCTCTAAATCAAAGTTATCTTTTCATTGAAGCTTTGATTGGAGACTTCCAGTATCATCCTCGGTTCTTCTTGCTTTGTTTCATCGTTTGGCTTCGAGGTCGGTGTCTCCGACTTTCAGGTAGTCTTTGATTCTAATTTCAATCGATCATAGCTTTCTTCTCTGAATTCGTTGCTACGAGACTGGAGAATTTTGCTCTTGGAGTTTCAGTTTCGATACAACTGTGTGGATTCTTGGTTAAGTTTAGGAATTTACTTTCTCTTGCATACTTACTGCTTTGACTGTTTGAACTATATATGATTAGATCAAGAACTTGTACGTATAATTTTCTTTTCCTGAAAGCTGATTGATCGTTACTTGCAGTTTTTGTGATTTGCTGGTGGTGTTGGATAGTTCATGCGAGCAATATATTCTGAAATCAAATATACTTTTTATAGAGTGAATCGCCTTTATAATCTTTTGTTTCTTATTGAGAGAACTAGATTCGGAACCTAAAATCAAAGCTGACCGGTTTAAATTGAATTAAACTGTTCCCCTTCATACTATTTTCTATGAGATTGGAGTAATTTCAAATATTTTGTTTATAATTCTATTAAAAATTCTCTTCAGCTTGGTTCAAACTATTTGGGTTTGGGTGCTATTCGTAAGTTTCCGGTTGAAGATTGGAAGGGAAAGTGCAAGAAATTTTCAGGTAAACTAATTTGGCTGTGCTGTACCCGATAGGTGAATAGTAATTAGATTTAGTAATATTCTTATGGGCTTGTTGATTATTTTAATGACTCAGTGATAATTATCTGGCATTATATGAAATAAATAACAAAATGAACAGCTTTATTTTCTGATATATTAGCTGTCCTTTCTGAACCCAAATCGGTTACTGAAGGGTTCCCCTCATTAAAAAAAGGAAAATAAGAATATGCCTCGCACTTGATTTAGTCAAGTTTGCAAAAGGGCTGCATATAGTTTGTTTTCAGATACTGTATAACTCCTTAGTATGCAAATTGATTTGAATAATAGACTTAGTTTATTGTTTTAGTAAAATAACACAAAGTGTTCTAATACTTTTGGGTAATCCTCAAATGAAGACAATTCTACTCTATATATAAGCAATTAAGGAGTTAATGACTAATATAGCGGGATAATGTATTAAATTAATAAAATGATATAAATAATAATGATTAGTATATATGTTTTATTCTATAATGAAATATGACTTTATAAAATTATAGTTGCTTCACTAACACCTGTATATACTATTTTTGATAAAATGGATTTGAGCATTAAATCTACTATTTTAGGTCATTAACTCTGACAACTAATTGTTGTAACTCTTTGAACCAAATAACTCATAAAATAGACCTGACTTCTAAAATAAAATATATTTTCTCACACAAAATGAAAGTCGTAACTTTTTGCAAGAACTTTAGAACAATTAGAAGGGATTGAAACAACGCTACTTTTTGAGAAGTCACTTGTAATACGATAAGAGTCAGAACACTACAAGTGTGTGTATTTTTTATTTAATATGAAATAATTCCAAACAGATTAGAACTATTGGTTCCCTTGCTGCTGTGCATTGCTCTAGTCAGCATATAGTATCTTTATCGAGTAGGGGGTGTTGTCTTAAAATTCTATTCACTAGTTGATCTGATTTTTTATTGGCTATGTCATTCATTTTGATTTCACCCCACTGATAGTCGGTAAAAACTGTGAGAAGTGAACTGCTTTAACTCAGGCATTGCTGTTATACCAACGGATGAGATTGTACATGAACGTTCAAGTCTAGTGGTCTGAGAGAATATGAGTAGCAACAGTAGCCTGGACATATTTGTATTTCAGTTTGACGCTTTTGTTGTGATTATATTGATCAAATGCCAACAAATAGATTTCTCTGTCTTGCAGTTTGAAGCTGGGGATGTTGTTTTTCTTCGCTACAGACTTGTTAGTGGGCTTTTGAATTAAAGATGAGAAAGCACCGTGTAAAGGAGTCTATCATGTCCTTATTTGGAAGTCACATTGACGAAGAAAAGGGCGAAAAACTCAAAGAGACTAAGTCAGGTACCTTTATTTGAAATTAATCTCAATGAGATTTTTGTCACTAAGAAGACAGAAAATTTGAAATTTAATACTTAGCTCGAATTAGCTTCGTACTGTGTTCTCACCTTAATTATCAAAGTAGAAGATTGCTTATATTTCCTTTTCATTGCAGAAATTGAGGACAAGGTGACTAAAATCTTGAAGCTTATCAGAGATGATGGTGTTGAAGAACAGGATGTTATATCCAGAAAGGAACCACTTGCAGAGCTGATTGAGGATGTCCACAAGCACTACCAGTCACTCTATGAAGAGTATGATAATCTGACAGGAAACCTAAGGAAAACAATTCACGAAAAAAAGGAAAAGGATAGTTCTTCTTCTAACTCAGACTCAGATTCAGATCATTCATCAAACAACAAAAAAAGTAAAAATGGACCATTAGAAAGTGAGTTTCAGAAAATAAATGATGCTCTTAAGCAAGAACTTGAAACAGCAGGCCTAGAAGTTGATGACCTGAATAGAAAATTGTCCGCTGCAACTGAGGAAAGGGAAGCTTTAAATTCAGAATATCTGAAAGCTCTTAGCAGATTACAAGCAGCAGAGAATATTTCCAGCCGCTTTAAAAGTGAAGCTGAAAGATTACATGTTGAGAAATCTGAACTTTTGGTTCAAAATAGAGAGCTGAATCAGAAACTGGATGCAGCAGAGAAAATACAAGCTGATCTGAATAAAAAATTAGAAGATATTGAAAGAGATCAAACTCTCTTAATCCAGGAGAAAGAGGCTGCTATAAGAAGAATTGAAGATGGAGAAAAAAATGCTGCTGACACAAGGAGTTTGGCTGATCAGCTGATCGAGGAGAAAGAAACCCTTAAGCATGAACTAGAGGCCGTCAGAGAGGCTTTCTCTAATACAAAGCAGCAACTAGATTCTGCAGAACAACATCTATCTGATTTAACTTACTCTCTTAAAGCTAAGGAGGAAGAGAATACATCTCTGGCTTTGAAAATTTCAGATATTTCCAATGAGATTCAGGAGGCACAGAACATGAACAAAGAACTTTTGGAAGAATCCAATCTGCTAAAGGAGAAACTGGGTGAGAAGGAAAAGAAATATGCTGTTCTCTCTGAGATGCATCAGGTACATAAGAACGAAGCATTGACTCAGACAATGGATTTAGAGGCACGACTTACAAAACTACAACTGGATCTGGAAACATTGCAGGGCCAGAAAAGGGATATGGAAGCACAGATTGAGAGTAAAGAAAATGAAGAGAAAAAATTGAAAGAAGAAGATGCCAGACTACGAGCCCAAATTTCAGAGCTTGTGTCTCTCTCAAACAAGAGAGAGAGTGAGTTTTCTTCTCTCAAAAAGAAACTTGAGGATGAAAATAATGAATCATTAGCTCAAATTAAGGGGTTGGAGGCCCAAGTGACAGCCTTGGTGCTGGATCTGGAATCGCTGCAGCATCAGAGAAGATATATGGAAGTGCAGATTGAGAGAAAAGAAACGGACACAAATGAACTGAGACAAGCAAATGCTAAGCTTCAGGCCCAGATTTTGGAGCTTGAATCAAAGTCAAAAGAGCGACAAGAAGAACATTTTGTGCTTGTGAAGAAACTTGAGAATAATAATAGTGAATCGTTGGCTCAAATAAAGGGATTAGAGGAACAGGTGATCAACCTAGAGCTGGAGCTGGAGACATTGCACAATCATAAGAGAGAGATTGAAGTGCAGACCGAGGAGAAAGAATCTGAAGCAAATGAACTGAGACAAATTAATGCAGGACTACAGGCTCAAATTTCAGAACTTGAGTCAATGTCAAAAAAGAGAGACCATGAACTCTCTGCTCTCACAAGGAAACTTGAAGATAGCAGTAATGAATCATTGTCTAGAATAGAAAATTTGACAGCACAAATCAATAAACTGCTAGAAGATATGGATTCTTTGAGTTCTCAAAATGTTGAGCTGGAAAAACAGATAATATGTAAAAGTGACGAAGCATCAATCCAAGTGCAAGGCTTGGTTGATCAGGTAAACTTATTGCGGCAAGAAATAGGCTCCGTACAAAGCATGAAAGATCAACTGGAAGTGGAACTTGACAAGAAAAGTCTAGAAATGTCTGAGTCCTTAATACAGATACAAAATTTAAAAGAGGAGATAACCAATAAGACTGCAGATGAGCTGAGAATTCTGGAAGAGAGACAAAATTTAACAGCAGAAAAGAAGGATCTGGAAGTAAAGTTGAACTTGATTCACAACGAGAACATTGAGCTAAAGGAGCAAATAAGAACTAGAATCCATGAGATTGATGAGTTGAGAGAGGAAAATATGGGGCTGAAAGACAAAACTTTTGAATTAGAGAAAGTCATAGTGGAGAAAGATGGCATGTTCACCTTTCTTGAAGAGAAACTTAAAAGTGCAGAGAATGAAGCATCTGCTCGAATAATAGGTTTAGAAACACAGGTAAAAGATCTGCAAGAAGAGTTTGATTTGTTACAGACCCAGATGAACCAGATGGAGATCCAGTTCGATAGAGAAAAGCAGGAGCTCTCAGAAAGTCTCATCCAATTGGAAAAGCAAAAGGTTGAGTTAATGAACAACATTTCTGATCATCAGAAAATCAAGACAGAACAAGAGGATTCATACAGGAAGCTAAAGGAGGAATATAAGCAGATAGAAAGTTGTTTACATGAGACCAAGACCAACCTCAAATACACGGAGAAAGAGGTTGAAAACTTGGAAGAAGAGTTGAGTAGGAACACTCAATCCAAATATGAGATTGTAGCTGATTTGGAACAAATGGTTGAAGAACTGAAAAGAGATCTAGAGCTAAAAGGGGATGAACTTGCTACTTTGACAGATAATGTCTGCAATTTAGAAGTAAAGCTCCGCCTGTCAAACCAGAAGCTCAGAGTTACAGATCAATTACTAACCGAGAAGGAAGAGAATTTCAGAATTGCAGAGCAGAAATACCAGGAAGAACAGAACGCCCTTGAGGAAAGAATTGCTGTATTGTCCAGAATAATCACTGCCAACAATGAGGCTCATAAGAGGATGGTTGATGATATCTCAGAAAAAGTAAACAACAATTTAGCTGGACTAGAAACAGTGGTCCAGAAATTCGAAGATGACTACAAGCATTGTGGCAACTGTATTTTGAAAACATCAAACGAGCTTCGAATCACAAAGAATTGGGTCATACTCACAAAGAACGAGAAAGGCAAACTGGAAAGGAAGGTTAATTCCCTAGTTGAACAACTGCAAGGTAAGAAAGAACAAGAATTGGTCTTAAGAGAGAAGGTTGAGAAATCGGAGGCAAAGGCAAAGAAGGAAGGAGTAGAAAAGGAGAATCTGAATAAAGCAGTGAACCAACTGGAGAAAATGGTAAGAGATTTAGAGAAGATGTTGGAAGAGAAGGATAAAGGAATGTTGGTTCTAGGAGAGGAGAAGAGGGAGGCAATAAGACAGCTATGCTTGTGGGTTGATTATCAACGCAGCCGCTATGAATATCTCAAGGAAGTGCTCTCAAAGATGAATTTGAGAGGGCAGAGGGCAGCCTAGCATCCTTTAGTATGACTACCTTTTGTTCAGTAAGCTTTCTTTTTAGTTTTGTATCATCATTATTTGATTGCTTGATATTTTTTTCTTTTCCATTTGAAAACAAGAATCAGTGTGGTTAAAGACATCATCAGGGGTCCCTCTTAGGTATTAGTCATAGGAACATCTTATTGTTTGATTGCATGTTGATATTCAAAATTTGTACCGTCTTTAAATCAGTGTGTGGTTAAAGACATTAATAGGGGCCCCCCTTAGATATTAGTCATCGGAACATCTTATTGTTTGATTGCATGTTGATATTCAAATTTTACATTGTAATTTGCACTGTAACAGGTAGAGCACTCGTCTAAAAGGACAATTTCATTCTGTGAACTATTGTTGTACTTAAAAGATAATCTATCAAACGAATCAAGTATCAGAAATACAAATCACACAATCAGAACTACTAGGATTTCCCCGAAACGTACTGTTATTACCAAAATGCAGAAGCATAAGAATATGATAGTTAAAGAGTACAGGGTTCTAAAAGTGGAGGTGCGCGGTTATAGAACAAATATCAAAATTGCTACAAGTCTTCCTAAATCCTAAGCTCAATACTTCTTTTGGTCTAGTCAGATATCCTTGTCTCAACTCCAAGAACGTCCTTCACTACTTCATATGTCACAAAAGCAATGGCTATGGATGGAACTACCTTCACAGAATTGGGCACTAAGCCCTTATAAAGTGCCCCAAATCCCTCGTGCCGAACCGTTTTCTTGAATGCATCAACCATCCCTGTATACTCTACAGTTGTCTTGCTCCTTCCTTCGCCAGTCACAACTGAAGCAGCATCCTTCCAGCCTACCATCTGCAATCTTCGCCGGATAACATCAAGAGGGTAAGCAACTGTCTGTCCGACAGTCCCAGCAGCAGCCCCACATGCAAGCCTTATTGTCACACTCAGTTCATTGTCCTCGACTAATCCAAATGGTTTAGTTTTAATCAACCAGTCCTTCAGAGATTCGTAGACAGCGAAATTTAGACCCACATATGGTACCTGCAAAAACCATAAAATAACGTGACGGATGGAACATCTTTAAATAGAAGTTATACACAACATTTAACTTACAACTCCTATAACAGAAGGTAGCCAGCCTTTATATAAAGCTCTTGGACCCTCTTCACGGAGGACTGTTGAAAGAGCATGGAAGATTCCTCTATACTGGCGAGGAGACTTTTCCGTCTGAGTAATTAAAGAAAAAAAAATGAAGTAAATTTATCGAAGAAAATTAAAACCAGAGAGGGCCTTGAAATTCTCATTGAATAACAGACACCCACACAAAAATTCTATGATTGAAATAATAAACAGAAATTTCCATAAGTACCTGGACTGTTAGACGGCCTCGTACCATGTCCATTGGATAAGTTGCAGACATGGCAATAATTCCAGCGCATGCACCAGCTCCGAGACGCAACAAAGGTGTGAGTTCAGCTTCTTCTGAAACACGAGAGATAACGAAACCCACATGAAATTCAAAACCACCATTTACTCCCAAAACAGTAGCCTCACGCAAGTTAAGCAACTTAAAGTCACTAGGTGGGAAAACAAAAGGCAAAATTGAAAAACCAATGCTTCACAAAGTTAACAAGACTAAATATTCTGATATTAAAAAATGGATGCAAGATTACAATACCATTTCCAGTTTGTTGCCGATAAAACCATAGAATACCCCTGTTCATGAAAGTTTCAAGTAAGGAAAATAATACAACAGTTTATCAGAAAAATTATATTGCCAAGACTCTCCGTACGGTTTTCTGCAGAACTGAAAGAACAATAGTACACAGCCACAGTATGAAGGAAAAACTGCTACCAATCGAAAGTGAATATAGGAGAAAATTTGAGGATAAAAAACAAAGTGAATGAAAAGTAAAGACAAAAAGCATACTTGGAAGCCTGCTCGTAGCTGTAGAACTTGACGGCTGAATTTGGAATTATGCGAGCACAATTGGTCCCATTTCCTTTAAACATTCCTCTAAAGCCTTCAGTTTTCCATATGTACTTCAAGCCCTGAATAGTTCCTCTGTATTTTATACTATGAGGATTTTGAACCTGCATGATCCAATATAATTCTGGTTATTTCACTAGAACAAACCAAAAAGTATAAAGTCTATCATGAAAACACACACCAGAGTGGTGATTACCAAGGTAGCAAGAAAGTGTAAAATAGGCTGGAATCAGAAGCTTACAACTTTCTAACTACAGAATCAAGAATCCTAATAATGTAACTTCTTTGACGTTCAAAGAGTAAAAGGAACCTGAAGCAAGATTTTTAATCTTTCCAATGGAGCAACAGCAGAACGTGACCTACAGAGGAGGACATTTACATTATGTAAGTAATTGTGTCCAAAAAGAACTTATTCAACTCAGCTCTTGATCCAATGAGCTGATCGCTCAGCTCATCTATGTGAACTCATGAGCACATTACGAGCCAATTTCACAAAATGCTTCTAACTCATTAAGGATCAGATCTGGTTCCCATGCACAAAAAAATAAAAAATAAAATAAAAACCACACTTATGACGTATGTAAAAGATTCATGAACATGTCCCTTGAATTGAACCCTCAAAAAGAAAAACAAAGAAGCAAAACATACCATCAGGGAATTTTTTTTTATTTATTTATTTAGTATAATTCGCCTTGAAATGAAGAAGATATTATTAGTCTGTCAGTAACCGAGCCACACATGGAACAATTTTATGGAACATTGAGAATTTAAAAAAAAAAAAAACAAACAGTTAAACGCATACGACGAGCGCGAAATACAAAACGACTTGTTCGACACATTTCAAAGCGATAAAAAGAATCACAAAACAGAGTAGGGCAATGATCTTTGATAAAGTACCGACTGAAACCAATAACTAAAACAAACATCAAAACCAAGATCACAGACACCAAACAAAATCAAACCGGGCATGTTCCAAAAAGTAGAAAATAATATGACAGTGAACAAGCAGTACTCCACTGAAAAATAAGAAGACACAAGAACAAAAGAAAAACAAAAGGATCCATAAACAGATAGTACAAACAGAGCAACAAACTCACACTCCACCGGCAACTCCTCCGGCGACTAGAGACTTGCAGACGCTAAGGAAGGCATGACCTGGAGCCTTGACTCCCTCGCTGGCGAGCTTAGCCTCCTCCGCAAGGTTCACGATTGTCGAGACAGCCGAGTCGTTCTTTGATTCCCTAACTGCATCTTCAGAAGCCATTTGGAAACTCTATAACTAACACTCGACAGAGCCCTAGGACTCGGAGAAAGAACTCACCGCCGGTAGATCAAACCGCCAATGATCGAGTTCAAACGACGGCGAATTCAGGGGAGAGTGTGAGTTCGCACATGGTACGGACGACTGTAGAGTAAGGATTTGAGACTTTGAGACCGAGGAGAATAAAATATCGGAAGAAACAAAAAAATAATAATTTTTTTTTTTGATAGAGAATAATAATAATAATTAAATATTGGAGAAGCGTCGTTGAAAAAAATTATCTACTTTGATTAGAAATGATACATGGATAATTGGATTATTGGATATAGTCCTATAGTTTTATTAAAAATATAATTTAATTATATGATTTTTTTATTAAATAAAATAAGAATATTAATTTTTAAAAAAATATAATTTAATCTTATAATTTTGATATTAAATTAGACTTTTAAAAAAATTATAATATTATTTTAATTATTATATTGAGCTGTTTGGATTTTAAAAAATGAAAATGATTTAAGATAAATATTTAAATGTAAAAATAAAAATATTAAAATTATTTTAATTAAATATAAAATTCGTTAAACATTATTAAAAATATTTTAATTCATTTAAAAAGTCTTTTAAAAAAGATGTTCGGTTGGACAGGACCACATTCACTTCTTATGATATTGAATTGGAATTTCCATTTTACCTCTTTTTA
This sequence comes from Elaeagnus macrophylla, assembly GCA_029378325.1. Lineage (NCBI taxonomy): Eukaryota > Viridiplantae > Streptophyta > Magnoliopsida > Rosales > Elaeagnaceae > Elaeagnus > Elaeagnus macrophylla. The sequence continues at coordinate 34,462 of JARDWI010000228.1, forward strand.
AAAATGAAATTATTGTTCATCCTATATATAATTTAAATTTCGAATAAAATTATTTTTATATTTTAAATTATTAATATTAATTATCTATATTAGATAAAGACTCTAAAACATAATAATAAAATAAGTATTATATTTAATAAAAATTATAATCATATGATAATTATCATATATAATAATAACTTTAAATATTATTTTACTTTTACAATTAACTTATAAGCATAAAAAAATTAATTTTAAATATATTATAAATTTTTTTAAAATAAAATAAAAATAAATAATTTACATAACACACCCATTTTTAACTAGTTTAAAATAAAAATTCAAATATCCTAATCCTCTTATCATTAAGAGGTTATAATCAAGTTCATTTTTAGGGTTGAATCACGTTTTGTATTCGTGTGCTTATTGATCGACAATATAAAAAAATTTAGATAAATTTTTTCTTTTAAAATTTTAGACAAATTGTAATAACAAAACCTTTAAATTTTATAATATAAAAATAACTAGTAATAAATTTAGCTCAATTTAATTTTATATCGTGTTATACTTATAGTCGTATTTAAGTTAATATCATGTTCTTATATTAGTATTAGCAAAAAAAAAAAAATGTTCTTATATTAGTATTACCACCATTGCTTACAATAGCCGCATTTGCAATACATTTTTTTTCTTTCCAATCCACAATTTGACGAGCATTTAAAAAGCTCTACTTATCTTTTTCCATAAATGATGTAGCAAAATTATTTAAAAGGGTATTACTCAATAATATAACATAACTTCATTTGCATGATATTTTCGAGTTCACGGCAGGTAAATTAATTGTTTTTTAAAAAATTGCATCATAAAATTCATTTGCTATTGAAAACGAGCATTTAAATACCATATATAAAAAAATAAAAACAAAAATTTAACAATTTAGGAGGTGTGTAATTTAACAATCTAGTCTCGGACACACGGCTCCGTTTCTATTCATGTCAAATGAATTAAAATATATAAAAACAATACTTACTTGTTCTAACCAAAAAAAAAAAAGAAATAGTACTTGTTATATTTAGAAAATAATAAAAATAACACTCTTAAAATTTATAATAATAAAAATAGTATCTCTTATGTTCAAATTATATATTTTTTTAATTAAAAAAATAATTTTTACATCATTTTTTTAACGACTGTCGAATTAAACGACATTCAAATTAAATTGAGGAAATTTAAATTTGTTTAATATTAAATATTTAATATTAAATATTTAATATTATTAAAATGTTAATTTTATTATTATAAATTTTAAAAATATTATTTTTAACAATTTTTTTATTTATTTTGGCACTGCATGACTATATCAAGCTAACAAGTTAAATAGATAAAATTTGTTTACTATTAAATTAAGGTGTTATCCAGAAACGTCATCACCAAGGCAAAACATAAATTATGAGGGTATATGGGTCGGATTTTTTAAGGGGTTAGGGGGCTTAAGCCTCGATTGATTTTACAATTTTTTGTTTTTTAATATATATATATATATATGAAATTATAATTTTATCCCAAAATTTTAAACCTAATGAACCCCTTTTTCCAACCCCACTTTTCTTCTCTATTTTTTCTTTCCCCAAATATCGGTAGCGGCTGCCTGCTTGCTTGCCTCAAATTCGCTCCAAGCCTCCCACTGCCCTGCCACTCTCTAATGCTTCTTGATGCTGCCGCCTGCCGGCAGATCTACCGCTAGCTTCAATTCTCATTTATGATTCTATCTTCACTCTTCAGAGCTCCTAGCTTCAAGTTTTTCTATTTATTTTTCATTTCTCCAATCTCTACTTATCAATAAGTTTAGTTTTATATGACAATGAGAGTAGTTTAATTCTTATGGGATATTAAGCCTTTGTTTGGTACTTTATCAGTTTATTCTAATTATTTTTAGTTTTAATTTCTAATATTCTTTTAATTTACGATTTTTCTAATTATTTTGTATGATATGTAGGAGTAAATGAGTGATTTTTTTCATCTATGTCGCCTCATGTTTTTCCTTTTTATCTTCATTTTTCAATATTTTTTTGGAAAATAGTTAAGATAACTCCCTAAATAACAAAATTCTAATATAACTCCCGCCCGATTGATTTTTATCACTTATTACCAAAAATACCATTTCATATAAAAACTAATAAACTTATTTAAAAATGTCAGAAATAATGAAAGTAGAAACACAAGATATTTTTGAATGTTTTTCATAAAAAATAATATTTAGTAAAAAGAAATTTAAAAAAATACAAAAATCAAAACTAAATCTTAAAAAAAAAGATGAATTTAAAAAAGAATCATTCTCTAAAATAATATTTTTCTTTTAGAGAAGGTTTAATATACCATTAATTAATAAAGAGACCATTATGAAAAAATTATCAAGAATTTCTAAGAAACATAGAAGAAAAATTGGATACATTCATTTAAGAAAAATACAAATTTTAATAAAAGTACATTTTAGAGAAAGAATAGACTAGCATTATTAGAATAACAAACATAAAAGATGTTTTATTAGGAATGATTAATGAAAACTTAAAATATCAAAAACTAAAATTTACAAGGTATCCTAGATTTGCTGTTAACATCCATGATAAAAATCTAAACTAAGTATTAAGCTTAGCTTATGACTTTGATCGAGGAAACCTAATGAAAGATAGAAACCATTAATTTTTATTACATTATTTAGTAGGATATTCATTAACAAACAGTCACAATAGTTCAATATATGTATAAAATGAATTTATAAAAATAGGTTAAATTTTCAAAAAAAATAGGACAAGTAATAAAAAAAAACCATAAATATTAACAAAATATGAAGTACCTGATGAATGAAATTTAGATATTAAAGAAAAACCTCTTATACTAGTAAAAAGAGATAATATACAAAGAATTATATTTATAAATACTAAAGCAGAAGTCAATAAAAGAAATAGAGAAGTAAAAGAACTAAAAGAGAAAATTAAAGAAGTAAAAGAACTGGTCTACATAATGAAAGAATTATGGTAAAAGACGAGCTATTAGAAATACAATTAGAAGAACTGGTAGCTTAACAAGTGTATGTATAAACTAAATATCTATCATGAAAGCTTTAATACTTATAGCAGAAAAAATAGATACCACAGATGAAATAAATATTAAAAATATAGAAGAATTAAAAAGAATACAGTTAGAGATGTATAAAAAAATTATAGAATTAAAAAGAAATGTTAATAACATGCCAAGAAAAAATAGATTAAAATTAGATCAATTAAAATGATTAAAAGAGGAATCTTTTAGGAGATCTGATATTTTAATACCCAAGAATAATAAAAGAAAAGATGAAAAATATAAAGAAATAATAACAATTTAATGAAATATAGAAAAAATCTAGAAAAACAATTCATAAATCCTGAGAATAAGGATATAGGAAAATTAATTAGTTTGTTAACTTTAATAAATGAAGAATCAAAAAAACATTATGAAGAAAAATTTTGCACAAATAAAGAAGATAATATGACAGTAATTAGTGAAAGTGAACATGAATAAGAAAATATAACCCAAGGAATTCATATGGAACCCATATTAATACCAAGAACTAGGGGTGTTCGCAGTTCGGTCCGGTCCGATTTTTGGTAAAAAAAATAACCAAACTGAAGCGAACATATTAATTTAACCAAACTGAACCGAATCGATTGACTAATAAAATTTTAAAACCGAATAGTTTGGTTCGATTTGGTCCGGTTTGGTTAACGATTTTTTTCGGTTTGGACAATAAAGATGAAACAACATTCTGAAATCAAGTTCATTTCAACATTAACTGTTGCAAAGATTCTGAACCTTCATATATGCTATCACTACCTATGAAAATAGTCATATGTTAAGTTTTTAATGATAGCACACGGTCTACATCCATCGTACTGATTTCATTACAACTATTTTAACATATCATCAATTATCAATATTCCCGAATACCCAATTGATTTATTAAATGATTAGAAGCAGAGTAATAATATATGAATAACTATCATATCCTATTTCCTCAACCAAGCTACTATTACACTAGCTAGAAGAAGATCACATTTCAAGATGCCCATTATCACAATTATGGTCATCACTAGAAGTGCTCTGGTCTTACATGACATTAGTATAACAGTTCAAAATACTTTATAAGGAGAAGCTTCAAGTTTATTGTCTTGTTAACAACTAAAATAGAGTATCCATTTCCTTGCTCTTTTTTCCCTCAATTACTTTAGCAATAATATTATCCATATCATAAATCTAGACACATATGAACTTATGATGTTTCTGACTCCTCAAAGTTATGTTCCTACTGATAACATCATCCAGTTTTTCAACCTACATTATTATAGTCATCCCTCTTATTTACAAGTTCTTATTTTTGTTTGATTTCACAATTGTTACGACACTTGAAATCCTTCAACAAAAAATTGGGGTCAATTACATTTTGTCACTAATTTATGAGTAGTATTAAAAAATTTCAGTCAATTTGTACACAATTTGATAAAATGTTGAAATAAGAGAGTAAGTATTTGTCGCAAAAATAAAAGAAAAATTGAATAATTGTATTGCAAATCTGAGGAACATTATTATGCAGAGCTGGTATTACAAGTAGTCAAGTACTAACATCAACATTTATAAAGATTATGCTGCTCATTGGTTCCACCGTTTCTGCAACCTGGTATACAAGTGTAATAAAAATATAAACAACAATCAGAAACTTTGACTTCCTTCCATGGCCGAAGAAGAGGAGCTGAATGGCTGGAGACTGGAGGGGCGCGGGACGGCTGAGGGAGCTCGTGGGCTGGCTGACGACAGGCAGCAAGCGGCGCAGGCTAGGGTTCGCGAGACGACTGGTCCGCGACGCGTTAGGGTTCTGATTTGAAATGAACGCCTTAGGGTTCTGATTTTCTGAATCAGAACTTTTGATCTATATATATATATATATATATATATATATATATATAATAAAATATTAAAAATAATTTTAAATTTTGGTTCGGTTCGGTCCGGCTTGAATTTTCGAAACATCGGACCGAACTGTTAGTCAAACAGTTTAGAAAATAAAAAATAGGATCGGACCGTTTCACTTATTAAACTGTCCGATTTGGTTCAATTTTTCGATTTTTTTCGGTTTGGTTTGGTTTTTGGACACTTCTACCAAGAACAGACCCAAAAAGATCAATTCTAGAAATAAGAGAAACATCTAACCCACATAAGGAATATAGGTATAGACATAGACTTGAAAAACCTGAACCAATAAGTAGAAGAAGACAACAACCTTAAATAGAAGAAGGATTATATTGGGGTACTAGATGTAGTATTCTACCAGAATTTCGACCACATGAAAATTATAAATTTGATATTCTGAAAAATTATAAATCTGATATTCTGGATCTAGATTGCATAAGGAATATAAAAAAGCCTTAGATGAATGAGCTAGTAGAATGAGTGTAATCATACAAACTTCTACTACCACACAAACAAACCCTTCAACTTGTAGAGTCTTAGTAGCTCATAAAATGACAGGAAATATAAAAGTTTGATTTTCAAACTTAACTGAACAACAACATTTAAGAATGTAAGGAAATTCAATAACAGGAATACATTACTTAAATACTGTAGTAAATTAAATATATAAAGAATTTATTGGAGAAGATAAAGGTAAAAATATTACAGAATCAAATGAAAACGAAATAAACGAAGTTAAATGGCATTTAACAAATATGAAAATATGTGACATGTGTTACATAAATTCTTTATATGTGAATATGAAATATATTATCATAAATTACCATCTTCTATGCAAAAAACTTATAAGAAAATATTTTTTCAAAAACTACCTTGAACATTACATAAGACTATAACAGAAGAATGAAATGGAAGAAATAGAGAAACAATACCATATTTTCCTTGGAAGAATAAGAAGTCTTAAGGCTTGGATAATAGTAAAATGTCAAAAAAAAAAAAAAAGAATTCAAACAAATAAAAAGAAATGATAAAATCTATTGTGATTCAAAAAAAATTATAATATAAGAAAAATATAGTTGTAATATAAGACCTTATAATAAATATAAGAAGCGTAAGAAATTTAGAAAGTTCAAAAGATATAAATTTAGAAAACAAAATTTTCAGAAATATAGAAGAAGATATAATAGGGAATCTTATAGAAAAGATATTTTGAAAGAAGAAAATATAATACATTTGAAAATAAAAAATATCATCCATCAGGAAAAAAGAAATGCATATATTAGATATACAATGAGGAAGGGCACTACGCAAATAAATATTCTAATAAACTTCAACATAAGAAAGAATTTAAAAATGAATTTCTTTAGAAAGCAAAAATTTTAGAGGAAGATTTTAATAAATATTAAATATAATAATTATTCGATAATATTTTTGTAATATCTTTAAAGTTAAAGAATATTTTTGAATTTTAATAAATATTAAATATAACAATTATTCAATAGCATTTTTTGTAATATCTTTAAAGTTAAAGAGCATAAAAGATAAAATTTTAATTTTTTTATTTTTAACATTAAATAATAAATTATATTAATAAATAAAATAAAAATAATTCTTTTTGTTTTCTTCTAATAAAGTCATGGGCTTAAAAATATATATACATGAGCTTACAAATTAGGTTTATAAAATTAAAATTCATACAATAAATAAATTTGTATTACTTATTCCAAATAATCATATGTAGTAAAGCTGTTAACTTTTTTAATTTTTTTTATTTAATAAAAATGGATAAATATCATATTTTAATTAAATTTAATCACATATGCTTCAAATATAATGAAAAAAAATTTAGTTAAAAATACATGCTTTATATATGAATTATTTTATTTATTTTAGTGTTTGTCTTTAGATAATTTCTAAAGAATAATAAATTAATTTTTCTTATACTTTCAAATTAATTATGAAAGTAAATAATATTTATAATCATTATTAGATGTGGTAAATTAGAGTCCCTGTGTTATTAGATATGATTTTTATTTTAGAGTTTTTATTTATAAGGTAGGGATAATTTTGTTCGAAAAATATTAATTGTGATTCAAATATATATATATAAAATTAATGACAAAATTAAAAAGTTAGAATAATTTATAAAATAATGTCCTTGAAGGTTTTAGAGCTGGTCTTGCAACATATAAATTTAGCAAGGAAGCTTATTATTGGTGGAATTTTGTTAGCAGAGGAAAGAATGTTGATGATATCACTTGGAAAGAATTTGAGCATATGTATTATAAAGATTCATTAATGAAACATGAAATTTATGAACTTGAAATAAGAAGAAATGTCAGTGCCATACTATGAAGCATGATTTAATCAACTATTAAGGTTTGTTAAAAAACATGATAACTTGGGACTCGGACAAAGCTGCAAAGTTTCTTATGGGTTTAAGAGATGACATTAGGGTTCAGCTTATGTATTAAGGAATTCAGACTTATACTACAACTATAACAGTAGCATACAAAGTTGAACAAGCTTATATTGAGCAATCATCAAAGATGACGATGATAACTAAAAAACCCAAGGAAAGGGAAAAGAAAAGAAGAACTTTTGGAGCTTCTCCTTGGTTATCATTTTCACCCTAATTAGGTTCATTGTTGCCCACTCTTCTTCTTTTAGGTTTTAAATTGTGAAATTTAAAATTTTGTATTTTTTATTATTAAATATTGTTATTTTAATTGATATATTGTACATCTTTATGATTAATAGGTTAATGAGATATTTGTTTATTTCTCAAGCATTTTTGTTTGGCATAAAAAATTTCACAGTAGTTTTAGGTATATCAAAAAAATAAAAAAAAATCTTGATATAAATAGCTTAAGACATGTCCTGAAATAATTTAAACAATTGAAAATAGATAGTTTGTAAAAAAAATTAATAAACAAATTTTAATATATGAAACACAAAATAATTTTTTTTAATATAAATAGTTTAAACCATGTCCTAAAATAATTTAAATAATTAAAAGAAGATTATTCATAAAAAAAAAAGTTAATAAAAAAAAATTAAATATGGAAAGACAAAGTACCATTTTAAAAATGGTACATGGATATGAATATTTTAAAATTTGTAATTAATTAAAAAAAATTATATAACTTAGCCAAAAAGGTGTCATTGACTAAAATTCAGATATTTGAAAAGTTTTATTTGAAAATTGAGATTATTTAAGATACCAAATTAAAAACTGGGGTACTTTCTTAAATTTCTTTGTGTAACTTATAAAAAAAATAATAAATATTATATTTTTGTAATAATAATAACTCATTTAATTTGTCTTTTGGTTTGTAAATAATTAAATTATTTAACTAATTTTATTTTTAATTTTATTATAAAAAAATTATATATTTAATGAATGTCTTTTTTTTTTTAAAATTAATATCATACAATTAATCTATATATTTATTCAATTTTTACATAAAAAATTTAATATTTGATGAATAATGCAGGTCACAGCTTTTATCACATGGATCCCATTTTTTAACCTATACAATTCACTGTAGCATTTGTTGGTACTTGATTAGTATTATTTTCTTAGTAATTTTAAGGTAGTAATAAATGTATAAAAAGTTGAACAAAATTTTAACCTACATGCTAAAACGCAAAATATTATCTGATAAATATAGTTTGAAAAATTATCAAAAATATATTTTTATAATTTATAATAATAAAATTAATATTCTATTAACATTAAATATTTAAATTAAATGAGTTTAAATTGCTACCATTTAATTTAAACGATAATAAATTAAAATGGTGTTAAAAGAGAAATGATATAAAATTCATTTTTTTAATTATAAAAATATATAATTTAAACAAAAAATACTATTTTTGTTATTATAAAATTTAAAAATGTTAATTTTTATTATTTTCTCAAATATTTTTACTCCTAATTTGATAAATTAAAGCCTAAAAGCCATATTTTGGAAAGTTTCAGTAGTTGCCCCAAGCCCTTAATCATTTGTATAAATTTATTTTAGTAACATAAATATACTACCAAATTTAAGTAACAATACACTGGCTGCTATGTCTTTATTTTCACGTTTAGTTTATTTATGATAATTTTGATACATTGTTAATAAAATTATCATGAAAAAAAAATTTAGTACTATTTTGACATTTTAAATCCCAAATTTCTTAGTTATTGTAAAAATTTAGTTGTTACAATATAATTGTCTTAAAATTTTGGGTAATAATATTGTCAAACAAAATATATATATGAGTTATCTATTGTTTTATATAATTAATCATCCTGTGCATAAATGATCAAGTTATTTAACTAATTTTATTTTTAATATTTCAGTAAAAAAATATATATTTATTTTCTTGGAAAATTACCAAAAATAGCACCCCTAAAAATTATAATAACAAAACTAGCACCCCCTTGTGTTCAATTAGAATTGAACGTTTAATATTGAACGTTCAATATTCAATTTGAACGTAAAATATTGAACGTTCAATATTAAATAGGTCTAATTGTCGTCATTCAATTCTAATTGAACGGATAATATTGAACGTTCAATATTGAACGAGTATAAATTATCGTCGTTCAATTTTAATTGAACACAGGGGTGCTAGTTTTGTTATTATAATTTTTGAGGGGTGTTAATTTTGTTATTTTCCCTATTTTCTTCTAACATTAAAAAAAAATATGTTCATTTACATTATAAAAAATATGTATATGCTATTTTTCTTAAAAGGTAAAAAAAATAAAATTATATGTATAATAAAATTATATAATATAATTAAATTTATAATTAATTATATTTTAACGCCGAAAGAATTCAACTTTAGAGGCTTAAGACTTATAATTATTAAAGATTTACAATTTCCTTTTTTTTTTTTTTAAATCTTGGCTTTGGTTATCTTATATCTCTCATGTTTATTTTTTATCGAAGATGATCTACTTCTACATAAGCTCTATTTTATAAAGTAATTTTCTTCATCTTCTTATTTTCCATTTTTATGTCCATTTTGTTTGTTAATTTTTATCATGTTTATGTCAATTTTATTTATGTTTTGTTGTAAATTTATATCTTTGTTTAAATATATTGTGTTCAATATCTTAAAAGTTACAATATAGTATTAAAATTTAATTATTTTTTAAAAACATTCAGTATATCAATTGAAACAATCAAACATTCGATTTGAATATCTTATAACAGAAAATAATTAAAGCTTAAGTTTTTCTCTATGTGCCTATAATTATATTAGTTTTGATTTATTAGATTTAATTATTAATGTATTTAGATGAATAAATTTTGACATAAATTATATTTGTGATTTTTATTAATAAAATTTAATTTTATCTAAAAAAAAATTATAATTATCAAAAAAAGAAGGCTCTTGGCCAGATAATATTTTTATACTATAAATATATAAAAATTATGGATATGAGAAATATAGATATAAATTAAAAGTTAAATATAAGATAAAGAAAAATATGGATGTAAAAAAATTTAAGTATATTTTTTTTTCATCTCAATTATCGTTACTTTTGTTGCATAGAAAAAAATTTCCTTGGCCATCACCGATCCCAATTCGCTTACGGAGAACAGTAAAAATAGGGCTTCGCCAGAGTTTGTTGAAATTACTTTATTAAAAAAAAAAAAAGCCTTAAAATATTCTTTCAAGTCCAGCATGTTCAAATTTCTAATCTTTGAGAGCCAGTGAGGGCAAAGTTTCTTCCTTTCTTTGTTTTCCTGGTTAGTTGAGCCCTCTCTATCTGTCTTCTCACTTTTAGCTTATGTTTTATTTCAGAATTCGCATATAAAAGAATCAAAATGCTTTTAAACTCTTCAGTAATTCCAATAAGGGAGGCGAAAAAGCGGGTTAATAAGAAGCTGAGTCTTATAGGGCTTGTCACCGAGTTTAGCTTTCCCAGAAAGAGCGCGGGCACTGGTAACATTCTCTTCCCTAAAGTTTATGCCTTTTCGGATCTTTGAAATTTCTTAGTAGATAAATCGTTTATTTAAATAAAAAATAAAAATTAGTGGGTATTTTTTGCTTGCCATTTGAGTTTGTGGGTTTGTTTTGGATTTTCTATTTGTCTTTAATAGATTATACCACAACAATCAGAGTTGTAGACCATTCCTGTGGGGAAGATGAGTTACCAGTTCATTTTTTCGCCAATAACAAAGACCACCTGCCCAGGATTCGATCATACAAAGACTTCATTGTTGTATCCAAGGTTACGGTGAGAATCTCATTCGTGAAAAAAAAAAAAAAATTTTCTTGCAATTTTGGAGTTTTATTCTTTGTTTTGTACCCATTTATTTGTAAAATATCGTATTTTTACATTTGGAAAATGGTCATAGTATTATTATGTGCTCGGTTGGAAACTTATATTCCCAAGTTGGTAACTTTAATGTAGAAATGAATCATTTCTAATAATAATTAGAGGAGTAGAAATTGGTCACTTCTAATAAGAGGAATAGAAGTACTTATAATACTGAGACTAGGAGTGTCTTAATCCAAAAGGAAAATTATATTTTACCCGGCCGGGAGAAACTCCCTATTGTATATGTTTGTGTTTCATTAGTTTGCATTTAAATTTCTCATCTAATGAGCATTAAAAACTGTGATAGACGCAATCTGGATGAATCGGGAAGATTTCTGATAGTGATAAATAGCATAATTCAATCCAAAAATAGTGGGATTAAGTGCTCATTTAAAAAAGAAAAATTGTTGTTGGCTTGTATCCTTTTCAGATTTGTCTTATATATATTTGCATACTTTAACAGATTCGAGAGAATGAGGGGAGATTCTATGCAGTTTATAACAAGAGCTATTCATCCTTTGCCTTATTTAGTTTCGAGAGCTGTGTAAATTATTGCCACTATCAAGCTTCCCCAGGATTTCTTCTTCTAGAAAGTGCTAAGAGTTTCATTAGCCGTTTGATACCCTTTTCCCGCCAGTATGAAGTTACGGCAAGTATGTTTTAGTGGTCAATTTAATATTTCTATTCATTTTTATTATCCTAAATATTGAGTTGATTTTGTTAAGTGTTTTTTTAGGAAATAATGAATACCTTGTTTCAATGAAAAATATTGGATCAAGAATGTTTTTCGATTTAGTATGCAAGGTTAGTGAACATCTTATGTATTTTGTTTGTCATGGTTAAAGTTAACGATTGATTGTGGATCTTTTTTGAATAAGGTTTTGCATGTAGAACAAATTTCTCATGGTGAATGGATGCTTTTTGTTTGGGATGGCGAGGATGCTCCTCCTCAAATCATTGAATCAAGGTACGTAATTCTATGGACCTTCATAGTAGATATACTGAATCATGTATGTGAAGTTGTTAAACTTCTTTATTCGGTTATAGCTGGCACATTGTGTGATATCTAACAATTGTGAATTTATTATGGGGTGAATGTTTTACTTTCTGTTGAAAGTTTTGATTGATTTACTTTCAATTTTTTACTTAATATTTTTTTCCTTTCAATTTGGTACTTTATGTATTCAATTATATTTCAATTAGGTATTTTAGTTTGTATTCATATTAATTTGAACGAAATAAATAAGAGATTGTCACTTAAGATCAATCCCTTCTCGCCCAATTTGATAAAAAAATTCTTGACCCTTTAATTTAATCGCTGAAAATGATTTATTTTATTAAGATTCAATGTCAATATCAACTAAAAATACCTGATTGATATAAAAATAACAATATAAAGTTCCAAATTATTGTCAATATCAACTAAAAATGTCATAGTGGGAATATAACGTTTACCCTTTGTAATGTACAGGCTCGAAAATGAAGAATCAAATCCTCTTCCATTGCAAGTTGAACGTTTGCCTCTAACGAGGACAATCCTAAATGATTTTCCCCGGGTTGGAACTGTCTTAAGAGTAACAATTGACCAAGCATTTGGGGATATCAGCCCAGAACTCATTTTACAATTGAAAGAAAGAAATAGATGGATGAAAATTCGCAACATGGGCTGTAAACAGGAGTTTGGCTTATGGCATGGCTCTTTCCGTACAGATTCAAAGATTCAACTTCTTTCGGACACTGATGAGATTGTTTTACAGCGAAAAAAGTAACAAATAATCATATTACAAAGCAATTGAATACTTGGACTTTATTGATGATTATATTGTAGATTCTCATTTATTAGTAACATGTCTTATTTTTCTTAGAACAATTAATGATCGTGCATTGGGAACAAATGGTTGCTTACCTTTATCCAGTCATCCTGTTTCTGGTTTGACTGGTAGATTTCCAAACTTATATTTTTCTCACTGTCAGATATATATGCTTGTATTTCTCATTCATCTTGGTTTCTTTCTTTGTTGTAGTGACAGAATATACAAATTTACCAGTTGCTACTCTAATGGATCTTCAAAATCATCCCCAGGTTTAACTCTAATTTGAATTGATATTAACTCTTGCAGCAGTTTTCTAAAACTCTTAATTTGAATTGCTATAAACTCTAAATGCTTATTTATTTTGTAGGTTGATGTTAAAATGAAATGTACTGTCCGGGTAGTGGCAATTTATCAATTGTATGAAAATTGTCAAGCAGATCGGAGTCTTCATCATTTGATTAGATTAACAATAGAGGATCCAACGGCAAGAGTCCATGTTTTTTTATGTAATGAAGATAAGGTAATACATTTAACAATTAAGAATGTTGAAATATAATTTTTTTTTATTAAGTTTAACATTAAATTTACTGCAGGATAAGTTTTTTGAGGGCTCTTGCTTGGACGATGAAGCTTCAACAATGAAGATGAACAAATTGTTGGGTGTGCCTGAAATAGATAATAGCGAACGTCGATGCAGAAATCCTCCATGGATAGAATGTTGCATAAGATCATATGACATATCAGAATATCATATATGTGGGACTCGACTTATTGTGTAGAAGCTTAGATTAACCCTTTGGTTTAGGCATAAAAAAAGGTTTAGAAAGGTATGTTTTTTTTGTATAGGCTTGTTTTTGTCATCTGATGTCTATTCGTTTTGATGTAAAGATTAACAATGCGAGTTTCACTCTGAATCTTAGCCGTAAATAGCTGATATCTTGCTTTGGCTGGAAAAGACAATATTTATATTATCAGGGTAGTATAAAATGAATATGTGTAGTTCTCTTTTTTATTTTATTTTATTTTTATGGTTGATTTTGCATTGGCCTTAAGATTTTGTTCTTGTTGACAAAGTCAAAATATTTATTCATGGACGCATAAAAGTATTGTTTGTTCATCTGCGAGTGGCTTAAGTTATTAGGATTATTAATTTTTCTTAAAAAAAAATTCCCTTAACATGGAGAAATTTTTTAATATAATATGTTATAGTCACTTGTAAATTTATGATGTATATATGACTAATATTAATACATTTTTATAAAAGTAAACGGTATAGATTGGTTCATTATTTCAAGTGGTGTAGGTAAGGAGAAAAAGTTGATTCATTTTTTCACGTGTAGGTGAAGAGATAAAGCTGAGGTCCTAATTCTTTGAATTTCAAGATCCAGATATTTTATAAAACTTGTAAAATATAGGGGTGGTAATCCTGCTATATTAATTGTATGTATTTTATATTATTTATGATATATTTTAATATTAATTAGATTGAGTTTTTATATTAATTAACCTATAAAAAATTTCATTTGATTTTTTTTTTTTTATGTTACTTGTTCAAAGTAATAAAATTTTTAAAGATATGAAAAAAATTATCTATTAATTTTCACTAAAAATTTTATCCGATTGTGTTATTAGATCTTGTTAGATTATCATCTTTAGTTAAAAATATATGTATTGTACATAAATTATTTTATTTATTTTTAATTTATTTTGATTAATTTTATGATATATTTGAAATAAATATAAAATTAATTTTTTTATACTTTTAAATTATTTATGAAAATAAAATAATATTTAAAGTTTTTATTAGATGCAGTAACTATCTTATGAATATAATTATTATTCAATGTAATCTTTATTTTCTTATTATGTTTAGGGGTGACAATTTTTGATCCAATACGACACAATTTTTTTTATAGTAAGAATTGATCAATAATTTTTTCATGTTCTTAAAGGTTTTGTTATTTTTTATTATTATAAATAGACAACACGAAAAAAAAAAATCGAGTAAATTTTTTAATGTGTCAACTAATACGAATAACATGAAACGAATACGACACGATTACTACTCTTAATTATGTTTAGAATTCTTATTTAATGTGTTAATCAATACTAAACAAATAATTAATATAAAAATAATTTTATCTAAAAAAATATTCGACATGAATTAAATTTTTATAATATATGGATATGTTTAGATATATTTTTTTGGAAATAAAAAAATAAAATTATCACGAGCTTTCTAAACGCCCGACTCAAAACCGTGGCATCTTTTCAAATCACAATGCTGATTCATTATAACTATTTGCGTCGTTCTATTATGTGAGTGTTAAAAAATAAAGGGTTATATGCTGTCATGACCCCCTATTTATTAAAAATCTGATATGACCCCCTCCACCTGATTTTTTTACATATTATGACAAAAATGCCCTTAATAACCCCTCAGTTGGACGACTGTCCAACTCACCTCAACAGAGTTGGACATATGTCCAACTGAAAACCAGAGGAGTATATTTTAGAGGACACATATGTCCACTCGCCGGAGCTCAGTTGGACGACTGTTCGGCCGGCGACCCCACTCGTCGGAGTTCAGTTGGACACATGTCCAACTAGACTGCTCAGAATTGGACGACTGTCCAACTAGCAGAATTTTGATTGGCCGACGACCCCACTCGCCGGAGCTTAGTTGGACACATGTCCAACTGAGTTGGACGTATGTCCAACTGATCGAATTTTGATTGGCCGATGACCCCACTCGCCGGAGCTCAGTTGGACGCATGTC
>JARDWI010000229.1:0-40001 GCA_029378325.1 Elaeagnus macrophylla
ACCCACAACCTTCTTGCCTTGTGGTAGAGGTATAAGTTGCTAAGTATTGTTTTTCTGTAATGCTTCTATCTCCTCCTCCATTGCCTTCCTCCACTTTGGATCCTGTAATGCATCTTGCACTTTGTTAGGTATTGATATAGCAGATATTTGATTCACATGACGTAGACAAACTTTTAGTGGACATGTATTTTACTATTAGGTACTTTGATTTTGCATGAATAGTGGGTTCATATCTTTTGATTGGCTGACCTCAAGTAGACCTATTTGGTAACACATATTATCCAACACTAGACTCAACATACCTCATATGAGTGATCTTCAGTCATAGGGAACTGTGGGTCAAGGGTAGTTCCAAGTTAATGCCACATAAAAAAGATTTTGGTTATAGTTTTCCTTGCGATCGTTTGGGACGAGGAGGTACTTGTGATATTTTGGCTTAGGATGTATTTTATTTAAGGCTATACCAATCTTACCACGACCAGCTATAGAAGTTGTAGGAGTAGTCCCACAAGTTGTTTGATGATCCTATCTGGTCACTCCATAGAAATCTAGTTCTTGGACTAATTGAAAAGTAGCTGCTTTTGCTTGAGGATGATAACCTTTCTTTTTAGGTTTAAGGTGCAGGTTCAGTTTCTAACAAGTCTCTCGAACATGCTCAATATCAATGCAAGAAGAACATTGAAGACAAGGGCGATTGGCAAAGCTTGGTAAGGGTCCTTGTTGATGAAGTGGGACTAAACTCTACTGCTGGAGGAAAGGTGCAAGTGATTTTTCTTGAATGGCTAGGCTAGATACTTCAACTTGTGCTTGTTTAAGAC
Source organism: Elaeagnus macrophylla (assembly GCA_029378325.1). Classification (NCBI taxonomy): domain Eukaryota; kingdom Viridiplantae; phylum Streptophyta; class Magnoliopsida; order Rosales; family Elaeagnaceae; genus Elaeagnus; species Elaeagnus macrophylla. The sequence continues at coordinate 819 of JARDWI010000229.1, forward strand.
TTGCCTGCTGAGACTCATCCTTACGAATGTAGGAAAATGTTGTGGTTAAGCTAGGAGGGTTTGGAATTCTGAGCAAGTCACCCTTAGCACTATTATGTTTTGCATCAAGTTCTCTCAAGAATGCATGAACCATTCAAGCTCCTTCTCTTTTTGTATCATACAAAATTCTTCTTGATTCTTGATTTTGCAAGGATGCTTCTGATCAATTTTAGCCCATACATTCTTCAACTTGGTAAAATACACTAACACTGGTTGCCCATTTTGTTGCATTCCTACAGCTTTGCACATCAATTCATGAATCTGTATAAAATTAGACTCATTTGTATAAAGATCTCCCAATGTCTTCAGTATGGCCTCAACTGTTTCACTTCTTAACCATATATAGTACATCATTAGTCATGGCTCTGAATAGAATCAACATTACAAGTCCATCATCATATTCCACTCAGCATAGGCCCCCACATCATCATCATGAGGAGCCTTGATTGTTCCAGTCATATACCCCATCTTGTACATCCCACGAAGATAAACGATCATAACCCTATTCCATGTATGAAAATTCGTACCATTAAGTTTGGTACCCCCAAAAGAACTACATTTTGAGCTCTTGACAGAGACCTCAAATTTTGAAAATTCATTAATCTTAGAACCCTAATTTTCTCTTGAATCTCTCATTGAAATAGACAATGATAATTTGCAGCAGAATCAAGAAAAGGAAAAATAACAGTACAATTCAAGTGGCCTTACAGACGATTGACTATGAGCTAGTTCTGAGAAGACGACAAGATTGATGTGAATGATGGTGGCAACAGCAACGGAGGTGAACTATAGGAATGAACAACGTCGGTCTGCTGAATGACGAAGCTTATTTGAAAAAGAAACATCTGCCAATATAGAGCATGACATCGTATAGTGAAAGGAGACAAAATTCTTTTTGAATCTTTTGCTTTGATACAAGTTAAATATCACAAGATTGAGAAAATGAATTGTATTTTATTCACCTCACAATAGAAGTATATATAGGAGATTACAAGAAAATGTAAGTCTCTTTTATATACCATACATAGAAAATGTAAGTATTAATTACGACATAATTATAATTACACACATTTTTAATATTGTATATTTTCTTAATAAGACTCATGCTAATAATGTAATTATTAACTACGATATAATAACAATTACACACATTTCTTATATTGTATACTTTCCTATATGACTCATACTGACATTACTTATAGAAGACTAACTATATTGTGTCGTATGAATTTATACATACATTAAATTATGCTAAAAAAAATTTCAAAATATTTTTTTTGTCTAAATACATATTTTGAAGCAATATCAATTATTTATGTCAAAGATGAACCTACGCTATGGCTTGAAGGCCATGACCACCCCTAGTTTTTGAAAAAAATTGTTCCATCTATATAAATGTACATAGATGGAACAAATTGTTCCATCTAGTTAATGCTCTGTGTGTTGCTCCTGAGAAGCTGATTATTGCTTTGCTGGCTTTTAGCCATGTCTTGTATATTCTTGGAGCTAGCCCATTATAGAAAACATAAAATTTTTCCTTGGGTTTTTTTTCATCTACAATGTTAATGTTAGACCATAAAATTTTTGAAGAATTACCCTCTTTCTTTTGAATTACTTACGAGATTTTACCCTTATCTTGGAATAATTAAATTTCTTTCCCTTTTGAAAATTTACTCTCTTTCTTTTCTTGAGAACTGATTTCTTCCTTATTCCTTAGTGATTTCTTGAGATATAAAATCTTAAGTTGATATTTTATGATTTTTAATTCCTTTTCTTTGATCATAATATCTACTTCAAGATCATCCATGGTTCCTGTAATGGTAAAAATTGTTAGTGGGACTAATTCTCTAATTAATGCATTTACTAGACTATTCTTTGTTCCTGATAAATGTTTTATATCAAACTTATAATGACTAAACCATTGTTATTATCTAATAAGCTTTTCTTGCTTATAATTACCTACAATATTAGTTATTAGAAATGTCCAAAATTTATTGTTAAAACTGATAATAAAAATTTTGAACTTATAACATATATTGCAAATTTTTTAATAGCCTTTTTGACTGCTAGATATTATTTTTCATTACTATGATAATTTAATTCTGGACCTTGAAAAGATCCTCAAGTAAATCTACAAATTTATTTATCTTTGTCATTAACCTTTACTTTTAATACTACTCCCTAATATTTATGTGAAGCGTTTATTTCTATTGTCATTTATTATCTAGTCCTAGATGATATAGAGCTGGTAAATTTTTTATCTATGCTTTTACTTTATCCATATATTTAGTATCCTGATTGATTGGCCCATTGCCAAACATAATATTTTTTAAACTTTGCTTGTAATAATTTTCTTATTTTTGCTAATTTCTTTATATATACTTTTGCATATATTAGAGATCCTAAAAATCTTTGATCATGTTAGAAAAACTTTGTATGTTATTTAAAATATGGGGTTGTAGATGATGTTTTCAATTTTCTATTTCTAATCCTAAATATTTTATCTTATGTTAAGCAATGACTATTTTCTTTTCTGATAGTATTATTCTTGATTTTCTACATTATTGGAAGACACTAATAATATCTAAATAATGTTTAGATAATTTATTGCTAAATACTAATATATCATCTATATATACACAATAACAATTGTGATATTTTTTAAAAATATTATCCATATATCTTTGAAAAAAACATGGTGTTTGCTTTAGTCCAAATGGAATAACAATTCATTGGAATTGTCCTTGTAGACAACTAAATATTGTTAACTTTTGAGATTCCTCATTAAGTCTTATTTACAAAAATCTCCTTTTACAGCCAAAACTTAAAAAATATTTCTTTCCTTTTATTATAGATAATAATTCTTCTTTTTTAGGTATAAAATATCCATAATCTATTGTTTCTTTATGTAAAACTTTAAAATTTATGACCATTTTTTTTCTCTTCGTTTTTAGCTTCTTTTTCTAATAGAAAAATTGGACTTCAATGGGGTAAATTATTAGGAATGATTGTTTTTAATTCCAAAAGTTCTTGACTTGATTTTTAAAATTCTTTCCTATCTTCTGAATTACAAATTATTGATTTTACTCTTATGACTTTTAAATGACTTTTTAATTTTATGGTTGTCATTTCATTAGACTTATTAATATTCTAATAGATTTTCTGAACATATTTTTCTTAATAATGTTCTAATTTCTGTTAAGGCTTTATCTTATTATATTTTATTTAGAAAGAAATTTTAGTTGACATCTATTTCTAAAGAAGTATTTTCTATTTTTGATTTTTTTTATGTTATATTCTTACCACGTTTTTGCCTTTTATGTTGTGACATAAAAGTTATGAAACTGTTAAAAAATTTCTTATTTTTGGCACATAAATGGTTACACTTTCTAAAATTGTCAAATTGATTTTATCTAGGTATTGAGTAAATAGTTAATATAAGTTTAGAAAGTTATTTCCTAATAAGATATCAACTCCTATTTCTTGTTGATATATTATATGAATGTGAAATATTTCTCCTTCTATTAATATATCTATATCTTTTAAAACTTTATTTAGATTTATAGTAGTATTATTTGTTATTATTATTATTAATTCCTTTGGGATAGATTTTTAAAATTTTACTGAAAATACATATGTATTAATTACATACATACTTACACCTGCATCAATATATGCATTTAAATGATAATTATTATATAATTTAAATTTTAATCCTATTTTTATATATAACTGTTTGAATTTGTTATACTTAATAATTTTTTCATTAATCATAATCAAATTTTGAATCTGTTATTTATTCTTCAATTTGTTTCTAATAAATAGATAATGCATGTATTATTTTTATCAGATTCTTATATGGGTTATAATTCCATTTTAAATGCTTCTTCAAATATTTTTGCCTTTTGAGGGAATTCTTTTTTAAATTCTTTATTGTATTGAAATCTATTTGGGCATTCAATAGCATAATGTCCTTCTTTCTTACATATCCAACATATATATTTCTTTTTTCCTGATAGACAATAATTTTTCTTTTCTTGTACATTATATTTTCTTCTTCTAAAATATATCTGCTTATAAGATTCTCTAGTTCTTTGTTATATATTCTTTTATATTTTTGAAAATTTTGTCTTCCAAATTTATACATTTTGAATTTTTTATACTTTTTATGCTTCTTATAGTTATTATAAAATTTTATATTGCATCCATATTTTTCTAGCATTCTAAAATCTTTTGTATTGTAACAAATTTTATTGTTTCCTCTTACTTGTTTATATTATTTCTTTTCTAGACATTTAAAGATTATCTAATTTTTAAAACTTCTTACTCTTTCTCCTAATATATTCGGTATATCTCTTATATTATTATTCCATCATTCTGTCATTGCTTTGTGTAACGTTTCAGGTAATTTTTAGAAAAAAAATATTTCTTTATAAATTTCTTGCATAAAAGGTAGTAATTTGTGATAATACACTTGATATTCACATATAAAAGAATCTATGTAACACATATTACATATTTTAATGTTCACTAGATGCCATTTAGCTTCATTTATTTCGTTTTTACTAGACTCAATAATGTGTCTACCTTTGTCTTCTCTAATGAATTCCTTATATATCTCATTTATCACAGTATTTAAGTATTATCTTCTTGCAGCTGCATTTCCTTACATTAACAAGTTTTGTTGTCTTGTTAAATTGGTAAATCAAACTCTTACATTTTTTGCCATTTTATGAGCTACTAATACCCTACAAATAGAAGAGTTCAGGTTCTTCTAGTATTTGCCTATTTTTTTATTCTCTATATGGATAAGATATTTTTCCTCTTTGTGGGATTGATCTTTATAGAGTTGCTAATACTAGTTCCATATGAATCCTTAAACTTGTGTTTTCTTGTTCAGATTCACTTTCATTGATTATTATTATCATATCTAGGGGTGTTCAAAAAATTCAATCATCTGACCAATTCGATCCGATCCGTTAATTTTTGAACGGTTTCAATATGGGGATCGAATTAAATTAAAAATTTTCTAATCCGTTAGGTTTAGATCGGATGACATATTTCACTATGTATCATTTGATCCCATCCGATCGGACCGAAAAAATTAAATATATTTTAAATTTATAAATATAGCATATTTTTATTATACATCACATTATATATAATAATAAAATTAAAATCCTAAAATAATTTTTTTATAACAAAAATACTACAAATATACAAACCCTAAAATCAAAACATTTACACTCAGTCCCTTATAGACAGACTTGGCACAACCTCCATCTCAAGTCCCCAACCCAGTTCGTCGTCTCTTTCATTCCCTCTGATTCTTGGTCCGTCGCAGCCCCTGGTTGCTGGTCTGTCGTCGTCAGCTATTAATCATACACATTGGAGGTCAGGGACTTAAGAATTCAAGTTGATCTAATTTTTTTTTTTATATCAGGACGTAAAGCACTAATCTAAATAAAATATTAGAGAAGAAAATTAATAAAGTTACTACACCTCTAGACCTGTTTTGATTCTACAAGCATGTTTATTGCTTGGTTAATTGTTTTGGGTTTTTCATGTTGAGATTAGTGAAGGAGAATGATAGAAGATTTACATTCATTAGTGAATATGTAATGCATCTTGATTTCTTTGTTTAGCTTATTTAAGAAAAATAGATTTCTTTAGGCGTTAAAGAAATTGCACTTGATTGAGTATAATGAGTAATTAATTTATTTTATATGCATTTTGTATATTATTTTATATATAATTAATAATTAGTTATCAATTTAAATTTTGGCTAAAAGGTAATGAAGTATTGAATTTTTTTGCTATTTATATTAAAACTCAAGATTGTTTTGAAGATACTTGATGGATGTTAAAAATAAATTGATCCATTTAATTTATCTTTAGACTATTATGAACTATGTTTTTATTTATTGTTTGAATGAAATCATTAATTTTATTTAAATGAATATTGTAATTGATATTGTACTATTTTGTTTTATGTATGTTTGAACATTTTCAATCGTAGTTCAACATTTTTATTTGATATTTTAAGGTTTGTTTTAGCTTAAATCAGTTTATGTTATATAAAAAATTTACTTTTTTATTCAAAAATATTAAAATAGAGTTAATTAAATTTATTGATCGGATCCAACTGAAAAGATTGCTGATTGGATAGGTTTGAATTTGAAATATGATCGGATCAGATGTAGATTAGGATGCTTCATTCCGGCCAAATGGTCGGATCAAATTGGATGAGTATAAAATCAACTGTTTCAATCCAATGAACACCCCTAATCATATCATCTTCTTTATTTGTACAAAGTTTTTCTTTATAATATTTTTCTAATTCTTTATTTGTTAAGGTTAAAAGACTGATTAATTTTTCTATATCTTTATTTTCAAGGTTCATGAATTGTTATTCTAATTCCTTTTTATATTCTATTAGACTGAGATTATATACTTTCCTTTATCTTTGAATTTTTCTTTATTTTTTATTTTATCATTTTTAGGTATTAATGCATCAGATCTCTTAAGGGTTCTTTTTTTAATCCTCTTAATGAGTGAAATCTTAATCCATTTTCTTTTGGTATATTACCAATATCTCTTCTTAATTCTGTAAATTCTTTATGCATATCTAATTGTAATTTTTTAGTGCAACTGTGTTCTTTTATTTCTTTAAGGATTTTTTTTTTGTATTTAGCTTAAGTTTTATAAATATTTGGTTTGATTCACATGTTGTATTTATTTTCTCAGCTAAAAGAATTAATGCTTTTATTATAATTTTTATACTATCATTTATATTTATATTTTCATTTTCTTCTAATTCTATTTCTTGAAATTTTGATTTTAACATCATTTAATCTCCTATTACTTCATGTATTAATAAAATTTTAATTTTCTTAATCTCTTATTTTAATTCTTTTATTTCTTTTATTTCTTTTTATTTTAATTCTTTTATTTCTTTTTGTTTTTATTTATTTTAATTCTTTTGTTTTTCTCATTCAAGTTATGAATAATCTACTATATAATGTATGAAAAATGGGTGGTTTTCTTATTTCATTAAATTTTTTTTTTCAAATTCATATGTTAGACGTAATACTTATTCAAGATTTTGTCATTAATATTAATAGTAAATCTAAGATATGCTATAAATTTTAATTTATGATATCCTAAATTTTCATGGATCATTCATAATAAGCATATCTTCAGTTTATTATTTTATTGTCTACTAATGTTAATTTTATAGGTGTATTGATTCATTCTCTAAAATGTGCTTTAATTAAAATTTGTATTTATCTAAGATGAATATATCCAAATTTTTCTTTATTTTTTTGTAAAAATTTTGATAGTTTATCTATAATTGTTTCTTTATCAATTAATGATAAATCTTCCTCTTACATATGTTATTGTAATACTTATTTCTTTGTTATTTATTCTATAATAAACTATATCTCTTTTGGAAAAAAATAAATATAAATATATATATATATATATATATATATATATATATATATTTTATCTTGAAAAATGATGATTCTTTAAATCCATCACATTCTTTAAGATTTAATTTAATTTTTTATATTTGTTCAAATTTGTTTTGCTAAATATTATTTCTTGTGAAAAACATTCTGAAATATCTTGTGTTTCAATTTTTATGATGTCTTAATTTTTTTTTTATTTTATATTATTTCTGTCATTTTACTATTCAATGTAGTTATCTTTAATTTTTGTTAAGTTTAAAGGATATTTGTGATATTTTTAAAACTTTAGTGGTATTTGTGAATTTATATCAAATCTTAGAAGTATTATTGATATATATCAAAAAATTGGTTTTGTTGAGAATTTTTTTTTTTCCAAAAATGTCAGTTAAATAATTTGAGAAAATATCATTTATTTAGATATTTGATTAAGATTTTTATAAATTTTTAAAAAATTATAAATTTAAAAAATTTTGATGATTTTTTTAGGATTCTAATGAATTTCAACATAATTATTTAAACTGTAGTAAAAATTATAGTAAATTTATATAAAAAAAAAATTTTTGGGTAAAGAGAAGAATGAGCAAATTTTTTTTACTTATAATTTAAAAAGTCATTAAAAATTTATAAAAATTCTTTAATTTTTAAAATTTTTTTAAAATTGACGACTTTTCGAATATACTTAAATTTTTAAAGATTTATATACAATTATAATTGAATACACCGAACTTTTTAAAGAGTTTATAAAATTTTTAATTGCATGTAGCTAGATTTTAAAACTCTATAAAAATTAGAGAAAAGTGTCATGTTAGTCATTTTACTTTGACAAAAAGTTATATTTAGTCTTATACTTTATAAAATGTGTTAATTAGTTTTTTTGTTTATAAGAAAATGGCCAAATAAAGACTTTTTGTATTTATGATTAGTATTTTATTATTAAAATATTCCAAGCTAAGATATTGACGATAACAAATTTGTTATGTTGTGCATATTAAAAAAATATAAAATAAAAACTAAAAGTCCTAATATCCAATAACTTAACATTCATAATACCCACTAACTTATTTGTTCCTCCAAACCTAAACAAAATATCAAAATCCCATTAACACGCCATTCTATCAATTGAAATATGATCAAAATAGAGTGTTCAAAATATTCTATTACTTGAAATGTAATTACAACATACATGACTTTTACATTTTCAAAATACTAATACCTAAATTGTCCCAATGAATGAAATTTGAATAACTTGGCATTAATTTGAACATTCCTAACCCTGTAATAATCTTTACCAAATCATAATACACAAGAGTACAATCAACAACAATGAAAAACATGTCACAATCTTCCACTTCTTTTTAGATGAGTAATCTACACCTTCTATGCATTGATTCTATTTAAAAGTCCTGTAATAATGTCCCCACTTCTTGTTTAAGAGGTGGATCAATTCATGCAAAATAGGAGCAACCGCGATTTCCTCTTTTTGTACTCCTCCAAATTTTTCGCTTGCATTTCAACAAGAAAAAAATTAATATATTTCAACAGAGTAATTAAACAAGAAATAAATTACTTATTTTATTATCTAAATAGGGGGACATTTAATGTCATTCAATGGATAATTTTTCAATAAAAACCCAACAAAATAAACAATTTAATCACATTTGAACCATCATTATAATTATTTTCTCTTAAAAATATAAAAATAATAAGGGATTCACATTTATTTGTCTCTAACCAACAACTTAAAATGGTTTACAAAAAATTATTACATACCATTGAGCAACCAAAAAATTGCCTCCCAATGCAAATTTGAACGATAGTGGAAATTATAATGTTAAAAAAAAGAATTTTAATATGCTTTTGGAACTACCGGATAGGTAGAGATTTTAATTTGGATAAATTGATTATGCTGTCTTTTGCTTAATTACATGTAGATTTTAATAATAAAATAATGTTAAAAAATACCAAATGTCCTTCCACAACACTTTTTTACAAACAAATTAAACAATACATTTTTTAAACTAAAGGATTAATGTGGCTATTCACCCTAAAAATTATTTAAAGTTTTAGATTTATAATAAATTGTGTAAAAAATTGTGGTAATAGATCATAAGATCTATCAATAAAAAATTTAACAAAAATAACAATATGAGCTTTTTATAAGAGCAAAATTATCATTATAAAAAATAACAACTAAAAATTGAAACAATTGTTTAACCATCTACTTACTTATATAATAATGTTATAATTATAATATGCAATTAAATGATTATTAAAAAAACATTATAACATCGGAAAACGCTTAGGGTGCCAATTTTTGACACGACACAAAAATCGATATAAATTCGAACCGTATTAATTTTGGATAAAAAATATATCAACTTGAAATGACGCAAAAATTGCGGTCGGGTCCGTGTTGACCCTTCAACTCGTTCTAAAAAAAATAAAAATAAAAATAAAATTAACTATAATTATCTATTAGACACTCACTCACAAGTCGTAACTCACATAACTTTTGTAAACTTTAAATCTTTAATAGTCTAATACGACGAAAGACAAGTTCACATCATTAGGGGTAGAAGTTTTTAGCGACACGAAAAACGGCACAAAAAAACCGACTTGAATCATAACCGAATTAATTTTCGATTAAAATGAGTTATCTCGAAATAACAAAAAATAAAAAAATCAAGTTAAATTCAAATTTATCATGTTAAGATCGAATTAAAATCAGATTAATCCAAATATGACATGACAATTCACCCCTTACAAACACGATGCATATGCATATAGCATTATCTTATAATAATAAAAGCAACTTCGCCATTCCATCTTCTCTCGCTCTCGCGAAGACCAGTTGCTGACTGAAAAATGTTTGCCTCGAGGATATTATGCAGGTCGCTGAGACATTACAGTATGAGAAATTTGACACCATTTTCAGAGAGTTTAGTCACTCCCTTACCTAACGAATGGTTCCATCAAATTCGTAGAACACTCATCTTGAAGCCCGCAATCTCTCAATCCGTCAAGCTTCGCAAGCTCTCCGACTCTGATTCTGGTATCGTTCTTTTCACAACTTCTTCATTCCTTTACTAATTTTTCAATCTTAAAATGGTAACAGAAATTTGCTTTTCTCTGTTAATGATTTCCCGTTTTGGTGGACATAGATGTTTGGTTGAATATGTTAAGCCATTTTTGCACTGAATTTCCATTTGGGTTTTCAATTACAGGAATTTTGGAGATTAGTTTGGATAGGCCTGAGGCCAAAAATGCCATTGGAAATGAATTTTTGAGAGGATTGCATAATACCCTTGAAGCCATCAATAGGGATTCTTCTGCTAATGTTATGATGATCCGTAGTTCGGTTCCCAAAGTGTTCTGTGCAGGTGCTGATTTGAAGGTAATTTGAGGGACTTTAATTATTGATGCAATTTCATGGTTGAATTTACCCTTTGTTTAGGGGTTGGAAATGCTTATTAGGATCAACATCACGTGTGCCGTGCTAAATTTGTTTTCTTTTGTGTAAATGAAGGATACTGAGTACATTTATCTATTTTTTTTCTCTCTCTCTCTCTTGTTAAATTTTTTTGGAACATGCTTGTCCATCTTCTTTTCTGAACTGATTGCGTAGAAGATATGTGCATGGTTAAAGTAAGTACTTAATCGGTTCTTGTTGTTTTGGCAGGAACGAAAGACAATGACTCCATCTGAGGTTCACTCTTTTGTCAATTCTCTGCGCTCCACATTCTCATTTCTAGAGGTTAGTTCCCAAATATTTAATGTGGTTTTAGATAATCACTTTGCTGTTGATCCAGCATCTTAAATGAAGAGTGAAAACATGAGCTCAAGGTCAAACTTACTTCAAATCATCTGTTGTTGGATATTTAACGTTACTTCAAATCATATGTTGTTGGATTTTGTGTAGCTGAGATTAGTAACATGCTTGTTCTTGTCAAAAGGTGTTCCTCATTTCATATGATTTGCATGATTTGGTTTCTAAAGAGGAGAATAACATTGACGTCTTCTTATTTTGTTTTCAAAATCTGTTCCCAGCCCAAACAAGAAGAAGAAAAAAAATAAATGGGGGCTCTGAAGATAATATTTATTAAGTAGTGTCAAGTCCAGTCCACACACATATTTGAAAGACATTTGTCCAAAGTCTAAACGCATATGTATATGTGTATATATGTATTTGTGTGAATTCATACAAGAACATTATGCACATTCTTCTTAAGTTCATATTTTGGTTACTATAGTGCTCATGTTTTATGCTACAACCATTTAGTGGTGTTATTCTTTAATAATTCTTCATATGTTATCATTTTTTACACAAATTTCTCTTAGATCTTTCTTCCTCCTTGGCGATTTACATAAATAGCGTGTGTTCGTTTTTTCAGATGATTAGTATTCCTACTATTGCAGTCATTGAGGGAGCAGCGTTAGGAGGTGGGCTTGAAATGGCTCTGTCATGTGATCTTCGTATATGTGGTAATTCAAATTTTTATTTTTTCATTATTTACCACAACAAATAGAAGGCTGCCTGAACAAGATGTTGTTATTAGAATCTGACAGTTACCTGCCTGAAATGGCACAGGGGAAGATGCAGTGTTGGGTTTGCCAGAAACAGGACTGGCAATAATTCCTGGGTATGCTCCAGTTTCACGTTTTCTTACCTTAGCAGTTCATGCCTTAGATTGCAGATTTATCTTTCTCAACTTCTCATTTCAGAAGTTTCGTAACTTTGCTTACCAAACAGAGAAAGTTAGTAATACCGTGATCAATTTATTGAATTGTATTAGTGATAGGGAAACATTCCTTTCTGCATGATATTAGTGGCCATGTATTGATTGACTAACCTGCTCTTCACAGGGCAGGTGGGACTCAGAGACTTCCTAGATTGATTGGAAAAGCTAAAGCGAAAGAACTCATATTCACTGGAAAGAAAGTTGGCAGCATAGAAGCTGTGTCTATGGGTCTGTCTAGTCAGAATATATAAATTTAAATTTTGTTTCATTTTATTTCATTCATTAATACAGGACTTGTATATCCTGTTACAGGTCTGGTAAACTATTGTGTTCCTGCTGGGGAAGCTCATAAAAAAGCTCTTGAAATTGCTAGAGATATAAATGCTAAGGTAATATCCTGGGTCTACTAGATCTTCAGTCTATGCACTAGTGTACGTTATATTATTGTATGTTGAGAAAAATTTAGAGTGCACAACTCTAAATTTATTAATATTGGACCAAAACAAGTAAACAAATTACTTGTATTATACCCACAATAAAAGACAATACAACACTTTCTAAAGACCTCTCACAACTTGAAGAAAAATACAAATAAACACTCAATAGAAAACTCACAACTCACACTCAAGACTTATTCTTTTGGAGGATACCTAACCCAAATGCAAGGGAGGGTATTTATAATCCTCTCCATACAATCTACATCAAACAAATATTAAATTAAGAAATAATTCTAGCCATACATTATTACCAAATTCTACACACTTCTCTTAAAATATCTCATTTCTACATCCTTCTACAATTTTCTCTTAAAAATATCTCTATATTTATTGATAAGCTTCTATGGATTGGGCTTTTATTTTCCTTGGGCTAAAATAAAACAAATAGATTGGGCTTAATGGGCTGGGGTTGATCTTTAACACTCCCCTTAACACCAGCTCTCACTATTTGTACTATGCTGAGTTGACAGCGAAACATTTCGAACTTGCCGGTGCTCAAGCCTTTTTGTGAACAAGTCCGCAACTTGGTCATCTGTCATGATTTGCCTCATCTCAATTTCCTCTTGTAGAACCTTTTCTCTAATAAAATGATAGTGCACTTCAACATGCTTAGTTCTTGCATGAAAGACCGGATTCTCTACCAATCAAATTGTCGATTGATTGTCACAGTACAATGGAACTGCATAATCTACCGGTTGATGTAGATTATTCATTAGCTGTATCAACCATGTACTCTCTTGAGTTGCCATTGCCGCTACTCGATACTCAGCTTTAGTTGTTGATAATGATACCGTTGGTTGTCTCTTGCTACTCCAAGAAATTGTTTCGGAGCCCAGGTTAAACACATACCCAGTTGTTGATCTCCTGCATAGTTAGTATTAGGGGTGAACAAATATGGGTTGGTTTGGATTTTGACTAAAATTGGAACCAACCCAATATGATCGATTTTTTAAAAACAAGAACCGAACCGAACCAAAAAATTTGAAAAACTAATCCAACCCGAACCAAATTTTTTGGTTTGGTTTGGGTTGGTTAAAGGAAATTTCTTCCTCTTTTTACGGTAATGAATTTTGTTTATTAAATTTTTTTAAAACTCTTATATTATATATAATTTCTAACATTTTTAATGTTAATTTTATTATAATACCTAAATTTAGAAATATAGATATCGATCACTTATCTAATACCATTATTTATATCAAATACAAAGTGCAAGAAAAATTTAAAATTAAGACAAATAAGCAATAAGGAATAGTAATCACATACTTGACAAAATTTACTAACTTTCAGATCTAATAATATTGTTCACCAATATTATTCATGCAATGAAAACTCTACCGACAAAAATATGAAAGATGATGTAATTATAAATTTATAATGGATAAATAATTAAATAATATCAAATTCGTGTATCATGTGAATAAAAGATAAAATAAATGAAAGTACTTGGTAGAGAAGTGCTTGCACGAATTCCGTTTAAATATTTAAATTGTAATGACAAAAATGGACAAAACTTGTTTATCTCTCACTAACAAAGTAGAGGACAAATTTTTCTAAAATATTATCGAAAATAAAAAAGGTTGCCCTCATAAACATAACTAATTAGCAACAAATAACAAATCCAAACATATAAATTCAAATCTTTAGTACATATAGACTACAGTATATTACAAAATAGAGAATAAAAATAAAATACTTAAGTTATCCAAAAAAAACATAAAAATAAAATAAAATTTTAAACATGTTCCAAGCTCCTATATTCTAATATATTAATAAAACATAAATATTATATTGAAATTATTGATTTCGCTAACTCGCCATTGAGTTTATTGAGGTATGTTATTTTCCAAACATGTCTACAAAAATAGAAAATTAAGTGTAAACTATGAATTAAATAAATTAAATTGTAATGATTATATAAATATTTAAATATATATATATATATATGGGTTGGTTCGGTTTTTTTAAGATTTTAATAAATGAAAACTAAACCAACCCAATATTAATCAGTTTTTTATTATGAAGAACCGAACCAAACCAATAAAACTTAAAAACCGATTTTTCTGGATTGGTTTGGGTTGGGTTGGGTTGGGTGGGTTGGTTTGGTTCTGTATTTTTTTGTTCACCCCTAGTTAGTATCGCAGTAACCAACTAATTTGCAGTCTCTACCTTTCTTGTACAAAAGATCATAGTCAATTGTACTCTTCATATATCTCAGTATTCGTCGAACTGTTTTCAAATGAGGCTTCTTTGGATTTTGCATGTACCGACTCATCACACTAACTGTATAAGAAATATCAGGTCGAGTTAAGGTTAAGTAGATCAGACTACCTATCAATTGTCAATACATCGTCGCATCTTCCAAATCTTTTCCTTCACGTGCACACATTTTGGCATTTGGTTCCATCGGCGTCTAAATCGGCTTGCATTCGAGCATTCCAAACCTCTTCAACAAATCTT
This sequence comes from Elaeagnus macrophylla, assembly GCA_029378325.1. Lineage (NCBI taxonomy): Eukaryota > Viridiplantae > Streptophyta > Magnoliopsida > Rosales > Elaeagnaceae > Elaeagnus > Elaeagnus macrophylla. Next base: position 16,029 of record JARDWI010000229.1, read on the forward strand.
TGGAATATTTTTGTTGACAAAGAAATATTTCTTGTGTGTGATCAACTTCTAAACCAAGGAAGTGCTTGAGCTGACCAAGTTCCTTCATTTGGAAACAAACTGAAAATTTTCCTTCGTCTGAAGAATTTTTGCTTCATCATTACCAGTTATGATTAAGTCATCTACATAAGCTGTCGTGGTTATGATTAAGTCATCTACATACACTAGGACGACAGCTATCTTTCCTTCATTGGCTTTGACAAACAAGCTGGAATCTGTAGGTGTTACTAAATAACTACTTTGTGTTAGAAATTCAGCAATCTTACCATACCACACCCTAAGTGTTTGTTTCAATCCGTAGAGTGCTTTCCTCAGCTTACACACATATTTAGGATGATCTTGGCTTTAAAAACCCATTGGTTGGATCATGTAGATCTCCCGATCCAGCTCTCCATGAAAAAAAGCATTCTTTACATCTGTCTGCCACAAATTCCTGTCTTTGTTGGTTGCAAGTGCAAGTAGGACTTGTACTGTTGTAAGTTTCGCTACTGGACTAAACATTTCATCATAGTCTAGTCCGTATTGTTGAGAGAAACCACGAGCTACCAATCGTGCCTTGTACCTCTCGATTGACCCATCTGGACGGCGCTTTATCTTGTAAACCCACTTGCAGGATATGGGTTTCACATTTCTTGGCTTTGGCACTAGATCCCAAGTCTGATTTTGCTAAAGTGCATTGATCTCTTCTTTCATAGTTGTCATTCACTCAAAACTTTGCGATGCTTCTTCAAACGTCTCAGGCTCTGTTGCTTCTTCAATTATGCCTGCATTGGCGTATTTAGGATTTGGCCTTCGTGTTCTTGTTGACCTTCGAAGTTGAGATTGTGGAGTTGATTCTTCTGTTTCACTAGGCCCAACTTCTTCGTTTGTTTGTTGATACTCGCCAGTTTGCCAAGGATTATAAGTTTCTCTTTGTTCGACATCATTGTTATTTGGATCTCCTGATTCATCTGAACTTGGTTGGAGTTGAATAGTATGCTCCCCATCTTATGTTGCAACTTTTCTCCAAATTCTCTTGAGTCTAGTAGCACCTCCTTCTTTGAGGACCACCAAGAAGACACTTCATCAAACACCACATCTCATGAAGTGTAACATCTTCCACTTGTTGGATCGCAACATTTTCACCCCTTTCTTTGATTGTTGTATCCCATAAAGATACATCCAATAGCTTTCTTGTCAAATTTGCTTCGTAAATGATCAAGAACAAATACATAACATACACAGCCAAATACTCGAAAGTAGCTAACTGTAGGTTTCATGTTCCATAGTTTCTTAAAGGGTGAAACAAATTCTAACCTCGGTTGAGGAAGTCTGTTGATCACAAAGGTTGCAGTCCTCATTGCTTCAGTCCAAAACCCTCCCGGTATGTTCTTTGCATGTAGCATACTTTGACAAACTTCTGCAAGATGTCGATTCTTTCTCTCAGTTACACCATTTTATTGCGGTGTGTTGGCACAAGTATACTGATGACATATTCAGCATTCCCTTAGGTATTGAGAGAACTCACTTGAGCTATATTCTCCCCTGTTATCTGTGCGCAGGCAACAGATCTTCTTTCCCACTTCTCCTTCGGCTAACTCTCTAAACTCTTTAAATTTTGAGAATGTATTAGATTTTTCTTTCATAAAGAAAACCCACACATACCTTGAGAAGTCATCAATAAATGTCACCATGTACCGCTTACCGCTAATTGATGGTTGCTTAACGGGCCCGAATACATCAGAGTGAACTAACTCTAATGGTTCTTTTGCTTTAAACTTCGATTCCTCGTATGGCAGTTAGTGCGCTTTACCATACCATACTGGCATCCTGCACATATTGTGTCTGCTCGCACCTCAAGTTGAGGAAGCCCCTTAAGCATCAACTTCATCATCACACTCAGCTTGGAATAGGTAACGTGATCTAACTGCATGTGCCATAGATCTGCTGTCTCATTTTTTCTTGTCCTGTCTACATATGTAGACTCTACTGACATTACATAGACCGAGTCCAATCGTCGCCCCTCCATTGTCGGTGTTTCTGAGATTTTGAGGTCACGATACACCTTTACATCTCGGGGACCGAACAAGACATAGTGGCCTGATGATGTAAATTGAGCCACGTATAGCAAATTTTTCTTCATTCCTGGGACATGATAAACATCTTGAAGTGGCACTTGGTTAGAATTATATCGAGGTGTAACTATCGTCTTATCGATGTGAGCTATCGGTAACCTTGAGTTGTCAGCTGTCACTACCACACGACCTCCCTTGTACTCAGACAGGTTTTGTAACTTCTTTTTATTACTCGTCATATGATTTGAGTAGCCCGAATCTACGATCAAGTCATTCTTCTAGTCAATTTGTTCTGGTGTTGTTACCGTGAGGGCTAATTCTTCTTCCTCCATAGCGAATAATGCTTTGGCATCCCAACCATCTTCGTTATTCTCCTTAGAATTGGAAGTAGCAATATTACTTTCAACAGGCTTTTTCTTGGTCCAACACTCTTTCGCCATGTGGCCCATCTTCCTGCAGGTGTAACACTCACCATCAAACTTTCTATTATTACCGCGATTCTTTGATGCTCCCTTTGGACGAGAGCCTCTATTTCCTTGATAAAGTTTCACCTTGTCAGCATCTTTTTTAGATCCACTACCAAAGTATCGCTTAAAAGTGCCTCTAGTTTTGCTGGTGTAGAGCGCTTCCTCCTCACCCTTCAGCGAGACTCCTCCCATTTGCTTAGCCATAGCTTCCTGACCTGCAAGCAAATTTTCAAACTCAACAAGCGATGGTTTTGTCGGCCATCCCTGTACAGGGGCAACGAACCCTCGATATTCGGGTCTCAAACCATGGATAATTATTCTCTTTATCCTGGTTTCCCTAATAGGAGCTGTCAGATCTAATTCTGAAGCCTTCACCTTGTGAAAATATTGGGCAATCATCATGTCGCGTTGCACCATTGATAGCATCTCGTTCTCGAGAAGTTGCAGTCTTGTATCATACTTCTTTGAAAAGAGTAACAAAAGTGTCCCATGCTTCTTTTGGTGTTTTGGCATCCCGAATGTGCTCCAATATTTCTTCTTCAATTGTGGTCTTTAAAGTAAACATCGCTTTGCCTACTTTAATTTTCCACTTTCGCAAGATGCCATTGGCATCTTCTTTAGCCAGTTGTGTAACTTCACCACCACCGACAATCTCCTAAAGGTCCTGACTTTGTAGGTAAGACTCCATGCATGTTGCCCACGTGTTGTAGTTTTTATTATTGAGCTTCTTGATTCCTCCAACTACTTGAAGGTCACCCATCGTGCCGACAAGACTTCAATTATATCCGAAGAAGCTTGACTGACAAACTTATAGAATATTAAACTCCTCACGACTTAAGATAGCTCCACCAAGAACAATCCCTAATCGTTTCGCTTTGATACCAATTGTTGAGAAAAATTTAGAGTGTATAACTCTAAATTTACTAATATTGGACCCAAACAAGTAAACAAATTACTTGTATTATGCCCCCAATAAAAGACAATACAACACTTTCTAAAGAACTCTCACAACTTGAAGAGAAATACAAATAAACACTTAATAGAAAACTTACAACTCACACTCAAGACTTATTCTTTTGAAGGATACCTAATCCAAATGCAAGGGAGGGTATTTATAATCCTCTCCATACAATCTACATCAAACAAATATTAAATTAAGAAATAATTCTAGCCATACATTATTACCAAATTCTACACACTTCTCCTAAAATATCTCATTTCAATATCTTTCTACAATTTTCTCTTAAAAATATATTTCTTCTAAATTTATTGAGAAACTAAAATAAAACAAATAAATTGAGCTTAATGGGCTGGGATTGATCTTCAACATTGTATACCAATCATTACAAAAATAATATACCTATTGGTGTATTTGGCTGTAGTTTGATAATTTTGCACATTGACAATGATCTATTTCTGGGTCAGATGAGTATTACTTATGCATAAAAACACCAATGAGATATTGAGATCATGTATTTGAAAAACAACAAAATTTAGGAATGAGTCTTTTCACATTTATTCTAACACATCATATTCTTAACAGGGTCCAATAGCAATAAGAATGGCGAAGAAAGCCATTAATGAGGGACTTGATGTAGATATGGAATCAGCATTAGAATTGGAAGAAGATTGTTACGAACAGCTCTTGAACACGAAAGATCGATTGGAAGGCCTTGCTGCGTTTGCTGAAAAGCGAAAGCCAAAGTATACTGGTGAATAATGTTAGAATTTATTTGATAAACCCTATTTTGGGATTAGTCATTACTTGATTGCAATTTGATAAATACTGTTGATCTCTAGGTGAAGCCTAGAAGCTGAAACGTCGTTTTATTAGTGCACAATTGTGATTTACACTCTTTTATAAATCAAACGAATTAATTTTATGATTACTTGGGATGTTTAACATGTGAGAATGATCGTGCCAATTGCACGAGTGACTGAATAGTCTGATTTTTTTTCCCCACTCCCATCTCTCCAATATTTTCAAATAAAGCATTTACAAATCCGAACCAAACACATAAGTTGACCTAAATTAATTTAAATTGTTAATATAATTTTTTTATTAAAAAAATATATTTAATGTTTAAAGCTCAAGTAGCAATTAAAACAATAAAAAAAAGAAAATATATTATTAAACAAGAAGTGAATTTTAAATTAATTAGGCAAGGAGTAAATGCCATTAAATTTTATTTATGTAAAAGTTAGAGATTGTTGTACCCTCATGAAAATACACATTTAAAATAAAGAGCTCGAAAGTTTCAATAAAATTTATTCTAACTATTAAACAAAACAAATATATATGAGTAGATTAAACAAATATATTTATAAAAAAAATGAAGAATTTAAATAACTTAAAATGTTACACGATAATATAACTCTTTTTTTATATACATAAGAATAGAACTTTGACTATTACATAATACATAATTTTTAGGATAATGAGCTAATTGAAAAGAGAATAACACAACATAGGCTGATAAAATGTTTGAAGTTTTACTTCAAAAGCTAATACTTAATCGATTTAAAAATAAAGACTTCATAATACTAATTGAAATTAAATATGAAAATAAAATATGAATATATTTTTTTTTGTTTAAAGAATTAGATAGATTTAAATGCTAAACGCATAAACATCACATAATGTTACATAATATTGTAACAAAATAAATACGTTACAACTATTTATTCATTATCAGCTTATTTTTTAAAAGAAAAAAGAAGAAAAAAAAAACTAATATATTATAAAAGAGAAGTACTGAAATAGGTAGAAGATTATTTTAATTTTAATAGTCTTTTCTTTTCTTTTATCATTCTTATTTAATAATTTTATTTTATTTCGATAAGCTGGGTTAATTGGCCTTTTTTTTGGAATTATTCGAGCTGAATTGAAACATGCTTAAATTTAATTCAATTCAAATTTTTCAATTAAAGTTCGATTTTTTCAATCGAACTATAAAATAAATTGCTGCCCTTGCTTATAAGGGATTTGGTCAAATGAGATTGAAGTGATCCAGTCAATTGAAGTTTTATTTGACTTTTGGAGGATAAAAAAAAGTCAATTGAAGTTGAAAATTTTCAAATATCAAATTTGCTTGAAACTTTTGGAAAAAAAGAAAAAACTATTATTTGCTAAAACCTTGCAGTTTTAACCTAGTGCAACCCTACTTTAGCAAAAAAAAAAAAAAAAACTAGTGCAACCCTAATTCCTAATCGTGACGTAACTAATAAGCTCGCATTCGACATGTTTAATTACGTTAAGTGGGCCCGATCAATATCAATATAGCCCAATTACAGTATTACCCAAGGTCCAGTTTTCCGTCTAAGTACTAGGCCCATCAGTGATGGGCGTTATAGTAGTTGGGCAAAACCTATATATTTAGAGCGAGAAAGAAACGCATCATTTCGAAGTTTCCTAGTGAAATTTGATTGAAATCCAAAACCCTACTTTCTCTCAGTTTCCACTTCCATTATAAAGAGTGAAGGAGAATAATAAATGTCTCAGCAAATGGCTACTACAGATGAAAGGCCTTCTGCTAAGAGATGGCTTCCTCTTGAAGCTAACCCAGATGTGATGAACCAGGTAACTTACCTTTCTCACTCCCCAACTCAGATTCATGATCTATTGTTAAAAAAAAAAAAAACTCAGATTCATAATCTAATTGATATTATATTTTCAGATTATAGCTCTTCTGCGTTTCTTATAATAGTTTATCTATAAAAATTATTAGAAAATAAAAAAAGTGGTGTATGTCATATTCGAGTTTAATTCGCTGCCTTTTCATTCATTCATTCATTTTGTTTTCGTTGGAACTGTAATGAAGTTGTCAAAAAATCTTTGGGTTTGAAAATTAAAAATGATTCTGCTGGAAGAGGCCATTTATGTTACTTGAAGGTTCTGATTGATATTTGAATCTTTAAGAATTTTCCTTCTCTTCTGGGTCTTCAACAATCATGTCATAATAACTTATGTTTGATTTGAATTTTTTTTAATCAATAAATTTCCTTCCTCGTTCTTCCTTGAAGAATTTTATTACTATCAAAATCTTAGAGATTTGGGTTTTTGATATGCAGTTCCTCTGGGGCCTTGGCCTTCCAGTGGAAAAGGCAGAGTGCTGTGATGTTTATGGCTTGGATGAAGAACTTCTAGAAATGGTTCCGAAGCCTGTTCTTGCTGTGCTATTTCTATATCCGATAACTGCTCAGGTTTTTGTTCAACATTAATTTAATTGTCAGATTTTTTATTTTATTTTATCATTCTCAGTCATATAATTTATGCTCTTCCTATTTCATTGCTTATCAGTTATCACGAGTAATGATGAAATTTTTTTTGGGTGATAATTTGATGTATGCTTCAATTTTTCTTAGAGTGAAGAAGAGAGAATGCTGCAGGCAAATGAAAACAAAGTGAGTACAATGATATTTTACCTTTTTATTTAAGAAAAATCCTGGGTAAAATGCCCGTGGCTTTTCTAGTAGATATGCAATTTTGTTTATAATTGACAACATCGTTTTTGTTCTTGCATTTCAAGCTTCTTATCACCTAGTTTGCTTTCATGCAATTCAGATGTCCTTATTTTTGTTTAGCATTACTAGGCAGACTTTTTTATTGCAATTGTTGCTGTAGGAACCTAATGGTAAAGTTTATTTTATGAAACAAACTGTGGGCAATGCTTGTGGAACAATCGGACTTCTTCATGCTGTTGGAAATATCACTTCAGAGATCAAGCTTCGTAAGTGTTTTAAAGCTGCATAACCATTTAATATTTTATCCAATGAGTTAAAGAAGCTAAAGGACAAAAATGATGGTATTAAGAAAAGTTTGAAGGCTTTCATTGTGCATGTGAAAAATATAAAGTAATAAAACATTGTGAAAAGCAAGCAAATTACATGAAATTGGCTGAATAGAAATTGTTTCTACATGCACAGTACACTCCTAGGTGTGGAACACTTAGAACATCTCATCCTCAGTCTGTTGTTTTCATTGTCAAGAATGCAGCCTTTTCCATTTCTACCTGAAAATTGCCGAGTTTTTTAAGAGTAGCATTCATCATGTTAACTGTCATTTTTCTGTTCTTTTCTGTTGTTTTTCTTTTTTCAGAAGAGGGATCGTTCTTGGATAATTTTTTCAAATCTACTGCAAGCATGGGTCCAATGGAGGTTGTAATTTTTTTATTCAGGTCGTTTCATCAGTTTCATGAATTGATTTCGTCCTTGTGTGGTTACATTATCGTGTATATTTTGCTGTGATTGTGTAGCGTGCAACATTTCTTGAGAATGATAGGGAAATGGAAGTTGCTCATACATTAGCTGCTACAGCAGGTGAAACGGAGGCAAGCATTTACTGATTTTTGCTGGATGCTATTGTTTCTAATGTGACGAGGATGGGGCTTATCAATTTTAATGAAGTTAGTCTTGAGATTTTAGACCAATTCTCATGTTTTGTCAACTGGGTCTCGTATCTGTCTCTTATTATTTTTAATGATAAGAGATTGAGTTATTGAAAACAGCATTTCAATCCACTCCTGTTGTAGTAGCTAGATATTAGTGCCTTGGGGCTTAAAACACACCACAATAGAGGTTCTGATCTCTACATTACAAAAATCTTTATTTATCTTATTTGTATTTTGTTTAATCAGTGTTAATTTTTTTTTCCAGGCTTCTGACGATGTGAACACACACTTTATCTGCTTTGCATGTGTTGATGGTAAATATTAAACAGTTTCTTGGATTCTGCTTGTCTTTCTAAATTTTGAATAAAGAACTTTATTTCTTAAGCAAAAAACAAAAATAAATCATTTGAAGCGTTAAGAATGTGTTGAACTATTTTCTTTTTATATTATTATGAATAATCTATATCAGGGGTACTCTATGAGCTTGATGGAAGAAAGACTGGACCAATTTCTCATGGTGCATCATCACCAAACACTTTATTACAGGTACATGCTGGCATTAACAATGATTTTAAACTTGCTCTTTAAACCTTATTTTTAAAGTCTTATGTTACCCATAAAATTTTGATTTAACTGTATGATATAACCCATTTATAGACAAGGCTTCATTTTTAACTTTTTCCTTCTTGTGATGCACATATGTTGCTTTTCGAATAATGCAAAAAATGTGTTTTTTTGTATGTTCAAAAAGCACATATTTTTTTTAATAATCATGTGGATAGCTGAGTACTATATAAATTAATTGTAAAGTTTTCTACATGATCTTATTAGTATTTTGGGTGAAATACTAGTTATTCGTTGACGTAGATAAATGTATGATGTAGTTAAAAAATACAAGCTTGTTAGTAAAAGCTTTGAATCATCTTGTCATCTGGAAAACAAAATTGACGTAGAAATACTAAGAATATATAAACTTGACATGCTTTTGCCCGACCTTAAGTCCATTTTGCGGGACTTGGCTGCTTTTCCTTTTGTTACCCTTTTCATGCTCTCTCTCTATGTCTCTGCCTCTCATATGATTTTAACATAACAGGATGCTGCTAGAGTTATACGCGGCATGATCGAGAAAAATCCAGGCTCTCTCAACTTCAATGTCATCGCGGTTACGAAGAAAGCTGGAAAGGGGTCTTAATATTAGTGGCTAATTAAACAAACCCTTCAAAAACAATTCGAGTTGTAGCGTTCACTGTATCGGTTAGCATAATAATTTGGTGGATATGATCCTGGGATATTTGCTGCAGCTTTGTACCTGGTTTCTAATCATGGCTGCAGAGGATTTACGTAGCCATTTGCAGTCGGATGCAATAATAAGAAACATTGTTATGTAGTCAAAGAATCAAATCAGCTGTAAAGTCTGATAATGTTAGACTTTGCAAATGATATGATGCATACTCTCATTGGATTTTTTTTTTCCTCTTTTGGTTGGTAGAGGATGGTTGCGTTAGCAAATATCGGTTCATTATATTAAGGGAGCGGGGCCATAGAAGTCCCTTAGATTATGTCATGTGTGTCATTTGGTCCCTTAGATTATAAGTGGTGTTATTTGGTCCCTTAGTTTTAAAAAAAGGGGTCAATTAAGGACAAAATACATAATTTTAATGATTTTTTAATTAAAATATTATTTTTTAAGAGGTCAATTAATGAAAAATTGTATTATTTTAATGTTTATGATATTAAAATATTAATTTAAAAAATAATATTTTAATTAAAAAATCATTAAAATCATGTGTTTTGTCCTTAATTGGTCCCTTTTTTTAAAACTAAGGGACCAAATGACACCACTTATAATCTAAAGGACCAAATGACACACATGATATAATCTGAAGGAGCTTCATGACACTTTTCTCTTATATTAATAGTTTAATATCCCAAGTCCAAATATATATAAAGCACTGAATTCCCGTTCAATATTTTACCATTTAGCTAAAATAAATTAATTATGCTCAAATCTGTTACCATTAATGTGATGCAAATCAAAATCACAGCTGGTTTCGTGCACACAAGTGATATGTTTCGAAAAAATCAATAACAATATTTTAATTCGCAAAGTCAAAACTTAAAAATTATGTAAACCGGAAGAAAATCTAAAAAAGAAAAATCCTATAAATAAGATAATTACAGTTTCATGCTTCCCAACAAAACAAAAAAAAATACGTTTGTTAGCTAACCAATAGCTGTTCTCCACGTGTACACGATGCCACTTGTTGCTCAATCCCATTCACTACAGCCATTACGAATCCAGCTTTCGCCACCGACGAGCTGTTGATCTCTTTCTTTCTCCTCTTGGGCAATCCACTTCCCTTCAACGATGAAGAAGATGAACTTGGCTCTGGCGACCAACGCTTTGATTTCACTCTTGTCGGCTCAGGCTCACCCGAGTTGATTCGGAGAGGAAAATTAAGCAGAGCTCGAGAACCTCGCATCCGATAAGCGGCTCGGTCGTATGCCAATGCGGCGTCCTCGGCAGTTTCGAATGTTCCAAGCCATACCCTTGCTCCATGCTTCGCCGGGTCACGAATCTCCGCTGCGAACTTCCCCCAAGGTCTCCGCCGTACTCCTCTGTAGTGCTTCCCCTTCGGTGGAAGCAACGACGGTGATCGTTCCTCAACAGGAACATCAAGTGGAATCGCAATTGTGCTCTCGGTTGATATACTCAAGTCTGGTGAGGTCACAGGAGACGTTACCGGCTCGGGTTTCACAGTGTATTCAAATGAACAATCTTTAGGAGAAGCGGAAGCCGGTGACGGAACCCATCCGACACTGACGGCGTCATGAAGAACGTTGTAGAGAAACATGTCGCTAGAATCGTCCTCTTTGAGAGGTAATTCGCCCCAGTTATCAGTCAAACACGGGTACAAGCTACTGAAGCTGTTGCTCCGACTGAAAGTCGGACCTGCATAACCAGAATTCGAAATAGGAGCTCCGACTGAGACTTCGGAGTCACCGAGCAAGTGCAAGCGAATGGACTCTAACAAAGCTAAATCGGACTCCGTTGTACTACTTTGTCCGTACATTGTTATTCTTTTTTTTTTATTTTTAAATCAAAGTATAAAATAAATATTTCGGGTTTGGGTGAATAAAATGTGGAGCGTTTGCTATAATTTTCAAGAGACAAAAATGGAGACGTTTATATAAGGAAGGAGGTTCATGCACCTGAAAGAAGTATGCTATTTCTATAGGATAAATATTAATATTTTAAACGGAGAGTTTTGAAATATGTTGGACCAGTACAAATAATTCTATAATTTATTAGGATAAAAATGAAGTTCGATGAAGTTTCAGAAAGGTGCAATTGGGTGAATGTGGGGACCAGTATTCTATTTTTAATACTCACGTGACTAAATGTGATTTTTTTTCTTTCCTTTTTTGGGTATGACGTGACTAAATCTGATGAGTAGAAGCAATAATAATAAGTTTAGAGTATGTTATTTTTATCAAATAACGTATTAATTATTTATTAAATATAAAATTTAAGATTTAAGATAATGTATTATAGATTTTTTATTAATAAAAATTTAATTAAATTATGCTATGTGAATTGATGTATACATTAAATTTTAATGTTAAGAAATTTATGCGTCGAAACTAATATATAATCAAAGTAAAATTGAGAGAATAAAGATAAAATGGAAACAAATATTTACGTGGTTAATCTAAAATGATTATGGACTACTCCACGAACAAAGACTGGAAGGAATTTACTATACTGAAAGATTTACAGTTTCTCTCTGAATATAAGGAGAGAACAAAATGCTTCATCTCTTAATAGAATAATACAATTAATTTCTTTCTCACAAGAAGAAAAAAAACTCTTTTAGTGGGAAAATATTTTACAAGCTTATAGCTTTGTGTTTGAAATTTTAGAATGCAACCACTATCATTTATTTCACATCTTTTATTTTCTTTGATTATAACTACCATTCACTTCATTTACTCAAATTATAATCCACTTCATTTACTTAAACTATCATCCACTTCATTTGTTTTCTACAAAGATCATTTATTGGTTGCTTCCTATCATCCACTTTTATTTGATTATCATTTTTAGCCATGTGAAAATGACTTTAAGTCTCACATTCTCCTACTTGAAGTCATCTTTCATTTACTACCATCCACTTTATTTACTCCAACTATCATTCACTTCATTTGTTTTCTATAAAGACCATTTATTGGTTGCCTCTAACCATCTACTTTTATTTGATTATCATTTTTAGCCGTGTGAAAATGACTTCAACTCTTACATTTTCCTACTTGAAGTCATCTTTCACGATTAGCTCTTTCAACTGCCTTTTCTCAAGCTCTATTGCTTATGTCTTTGCTAGGCCGTACGAGAATCGACATAATACAAACTTGTTAGTGTTGATTGGTTTTGTCATTATACATGCTAGTTTCTTATAGGTGTGAATCTTTTGTATATCCACACTTCCTTCCTCCACTACTTCTTGAACGAAGTGGTACTGAACCGTTATGTGCTTTGTTAGTGAATGAAAGCCTGGATTTCTTGCGATGTGTAAGGCACTATAACTATCACAAAATAGAACAATCTTTTCCTGCTTGTGCCCGAGTTCCTCCAATAACCTTTGAATCCAGAGTGCTTCCTTGCAAGCTTGGGTAGCTACCATGTATTCTGCTTTCGTTGTAGATAAAGCCACAATAGTCTGTAATTTGGAAACTCAGCTTACAACTCCTCGTACTAGTGTAAACGTATACCTCGTAGTGGATTTACTTTTGTTGAGATCTCATACAAAATTTGAATCCACATAACCATTGACAGTTAATTCTGATCCTAAAAAAATGCAACACTTAAGATTCCTTTAATATATCTAAGGATCCTCTTCATAGTGTTCCAATGCTCTCCACCAGGATTCGCCATAAACCGACTAACCGTTCTCACTACTTGTGCAATATTTGATCTTGTACATATCATAGCAAATATCAAACTTCTTATTACTGATGCATAATGTACTCGACATTGCTAGAAGATTACTTGAGGATAACTTAAAATTAACAGAAAATGAGATCAAAATTGACTTACAATCTTGCATGTTGAAGTTTCGTAAGATCTTGTTGAAATAGTTTTTCTAGGAAAGCCAAATCTTCCTATTGTTTCTCTCTCAGTAAATCTGCATCTCTAGAATCTTGTTTGTTAGTCCCAAGTCCTTTATATCAAACTCCCTAGTACACCGAACCTTTAATTCTTGGATTCAATCTTTGTTAGGGCCTACTACCAACATGTCGTCCACAAACAACATCAAGATAATAAAGCCATTATCATTATTAAACCTTTCGTAGTACGTACAATGGTCTAAACAAAGTCTGTTATATCCAAGGCTAATAATAAAGGAATCAAATCTCTTGTATCAATACCTTGATGCCTGTTTGAGACCTTACAAAGATTTGTTCAACCGGCAAACCAAGTCCTCCATGCCTGTTTCAGCAAAACTTTCTAGTTAAAGCATATAGATTTCTTTTTCAAGTTTTTCATGAAGAAATGTAGTTTTTACATCTATATGTTCTAGATGTAAGTTAAATGTATCACACATAGCCACAACTATTTTCACTTTTGTAGGTCATACTATTTAAGAAAATATTTCATCCATTAAAAGAGAGTGTGCAAGATTAATCTCAGTAACATGCTACATGTGCCAAGTTGGTGACCTTCTTTCACGAGTTGATTGGCGAACTTCTAAAGCCTTGGACTCATCTAGTTCTTGTACCTCGTATTGTCGTGCTATTTCAGTAGAATCTAAAATTTCTTGTATTGGATTATTTTTCACTTGAACTATTGTAATCTCTGAATTCTAATTTGACATGCTATTGTCTCCATTTCTTTGTAGTTGATCTTTTGCAAGATCATATCCTTGATGATTATAAATTTGCAGGTAATGAGATCTCACAAGTAGGGGTGGAAATTCGTGTCAAAATTTGAATAAACGAATTGAAAAAATACGATATGAACATGAACAAATCAAATTAGAGTAAAAAATGGGCTGGCCCAAATAAGCCAAAAAAATTCAGTCCGGGTTCGTACTGGGTTTGGGTTAGCATGTTGAACCTGAATCCAAAATTAAAAAGAAAGAAAGAAAGAGGAAAAGTGTAAAGTTGAAATTAGAACACTATTGATATTTGATGAGAGTTCTGTTCCACCTAAAAATGAATTGGAATTATACTTGGAGGAACTGAAACTAAATTTGAGACAAAATTCTAATCTTGATGTTCTTGCCCATTGAAAGTCATACCAATATCGATATCCTACTGTTGCTAGAATGACACGTGATATCTTAAGTATTCATATTACTACGGTTGCTTCAAAAGCTACTTTTAGTGTTGGGGAAAGAATTCTTGATCAATATCGTACCCAACTCTTTTCTAGTACAGTTGAGACAATTGTTTACACCAGAGATTGGTTATTTGGTAACAAAGGTAACTTTATTATTTTTATTATATGTTGCTGATTTTCATATCATTAACATCAACTCTTTTTGTATTTATGTGTAGAAAAAAAGTCAAGTGAGGAACTTTGTGAAAATATCGCAAGTGAAGTGACCACCGAAGTTGGCACTCAAAATTCTAATAACAATGACGCTAGGAATTAAGGTGATAACTTGAGGTATTGATATTCGACGTTTGAGATATAAATTCTAATAAATTGTTATTATTTGTAGCATAGAAAAAGTATTGCATGAAAACAAAATTGTTGCAGAAAAGTATATACAATTGAAAATTGAATGTTATATGGACTCTAAATTATGTTTTATTGAAGAGGTGTGTGGTGGTTGTTAGTGCATTAATCTACAAATTTATAATCTTTAATTACTTGGAAGTGATATTTGGTTGGTATATTAAGTTTATTAATTGGGTTCATGCAGTTTTGTCTTTTTTAGTGTTTGGTGCATTGGCTTTGAGGAATAAGAATGTTTTGGGTTGCTTTTATGACAGGACATCAAACTCAAGAGGTTTTGGATATTGTTCCTGTTGCAATTGGAATTCTTTGTAGGTTGTTGTTTGTGATCTTCCATATTTTATGTTGGCACAAAATAGATGTGTTACTTCTAGTTATTTTGGTCACTTTTGTGATTATTTTGTATGTAATCTAAGTACTTGAAAGTGATTGAATGTTTATTAGTACCAGATATGATCTATTGTGAATCTATGATAACCCCATAGGCCCATACTGAGGAACGTAAGTACATGGATTTATCCATTCTCCCTATGATAATAATGGTCTCATTGCTTTATATGTGAGGAAACCAAATTAATATAGTGTAAATTATGAGTACTAGTATTAAGAGACTTTTTCTGTAAGCGTAAATTAATATAGGGTAAATTATGTGAGGATTTTTCCATGTTTAATGTTTTTTTTGTAAAAAAAAAAAAAAAGAATAATTCGGGCCAATTCGAGCCAGCTCGAAATTTATCAATTCGTGTTCGGGTTCAGAATATCAGCCCAAATCAAATTCAGACCGCGTTCGGGCCACGTGATTTCAAGCTGGGCCAGTTTGGGTATGAATTTTCACCCCTATCCACAAGCGATACCCTTTAACACCATCAATATATCCCAAGAACATACACCTTTTGGATTTCAGATCCAACTTTAATCTTTCTTGGGCATTGTACATCATGTATACATGATATCCAAATGAATATAAAGTAGAGTAATATGTTGGCTTACCAATTCACATCTCCATCAATGTCTTTAACTCAATGGTTGTTGATGGAGATCAATTTATCACATAACAAGCAATTTTGGTTGCTTTTGCCAAAAAATAGTTGGATTGACCCTCAATCCTTAACATCTTTTCTGTAAAAGTTCTGTTCATCTGCTCTACCACTTCATTTTGTTAAGGCGTATATGTGAATGTAAACTATCTTTTGATAATAAGCAAGAAACTCGCCATCTATAAATTCTCTTTCATTATCCATCCTCAAGCACGTGATCTTCTTCCTAGATTCAAGTTCCACCTATGCTTTGAAGTCTTTGAACTCTTAAAACACATTTGACTTCTTCTTGATTGGATACACCCAACATCTTCTAGAGTAATCATTAATGAAAGACACTCAGTACTTTGCACTCTGTTGATTCCCATACATTAGAATGAATCAAGTCTAGAATGCCTTTACTTCTTGCATCAGATATGCTAAACCTCAATTTATACTACTTACTTATAACACAATTCTCACATAAAGGTAGATTTATCGATTTGAGTTCTAGAAGCAGCTTTTTTGTCAGAGAGAATCTTCAAACCTCGTTTTGACATGTGACCTAATTTGAGATGTCACATCATTCCCTTATTTGTTGATGTGACACACCCATCAATTTCTTGTTGTGTTTCCCCTTTAAGCATGAAAAGTTTTGTCGCGATCTTTTATGCCTTCAGAACCACAAGCACACCTCTGACAATTTTCATGATCCTATTTTCAACATGGGTCTTGCATCCAAAATTGTCTATTTGCCCCAAAGATAATAAATTCTTCCTTAAACCCTTTATGTGTTGTACCTCTTGAATAGTACAAATTGTACCATCAAACATTTTTATTTTGATAGTACCAATACTAACGATCTCCAAAGCATGATCATCACCTATGTGTACATTACCTCCTGAGATTGGTTCATATTTATGGAACCACTTTTTCTGAGATGTCATGCGCCATGTTGCTCATTAATCTAGTAACTAGACTTCAGAAAATTGATTTCTGCCTCCAAACGTCATTGTAGCATCACTGTATAAGACTTCACCATTATTAGGGATACTTGCTATATTTCCTTGAGCATTTGATGGCTTAAGGTCTCCATTCTTTCTTTTACTCTAACAATCCTTTTTAATGTATCATTTCTTGTTACAATTGTAGCACCTGAAATTCTTCTTACTTCTTGATTGCAATCTACCGTGATTCTGACTCCTACTAGAGCCACATTTTTTTTGATCTTCCTTTTGTCACTGTTAAAGCTTTCGCTTGTTGCGAACTTGCTTGTCTGTCTTCTTTGTTTTTATGCGGGGTTTCTTCTTCCAAAGTAGCAATTGTAATTTTGTTAAAGACTAAATAGTCCGAAAGGATGTTGTTCTTCAGATTGATAATGAGTTGATCATACGAGTTAAAAAGATTTTAAAGAAGAAGTTTCGCACATTCAATTGTCTCTATTTTCTAACCCATCGCTGTAAGTTACGAAAATAGAGTATTCAAGGTGTTGATGTGGTGGGTTACCGATGTAGATTCTACCATTTGAAGAGTGTAAAGTCTCTTATTTAAGATCATGTTCTGAGGTGACTCGGCCTCGTATAGTCTTGTTAGAGTATCCCAACTCTCGTTTGTTGTCTTCTTTTCTGCCACATTAGATAAGACTCTATCGGCTAGTGATAAGTGTAGATCGACAATTGTGTTGCCGTCCATTTCGTTTCACTTGCCATCATCAGTGATCTCAGCGAATCTATCTCCAACTATTTCCAAACAATTATCCTTTTTCAAAATTGCCTAATTTTCATTTTTCACAACGAAAAATTACTTCCGTTGAACTTCTCAATATCGAACTTTGTTGTTGTCATCATTTCGATATGCTTCTTACTTGAATTGGCTCCCACTATTCACCGTGAACAATAACCATATACGTGAACAGTGATTGTATACGTGAAGGGTACCCCACAACCAAATCTCTGATACCACTGTTTTAAAATTTATAGGTCAAAGTTAATACACAATTAAAATAAAATTGAGAGATTTAAAGTAAAATAGACATAAGTATTTACGTTGTTTATCCAAAATAATTACAGGCTATTCCACGAGCAAAGGCAAAAAAATAATTTACTATACCGAAAGATTTACAATTTCTCTCTAAATATAAAAAGAAAACAAGATATCTCTCTCTCTCTTATAATATGAGAAAATAATTAATCTCTCTCTCACAATGAGGAAAGAATTATTCTAAGTGAAGAAATATTTCACGAACTTATAGTTTTGTGTTTTGAATGTTAGAATACTTAAAATATTTGATATTTTGGGATAAGATGCTTGGATGAGAAAATAAGCTATTTATTTATAGAGATTTTAATTCACTATTACAACTATCATCATTTATTTATCTTTTTTGATTTTCGTGATTATAACTACCACTCACTTTATTTACTCTAATTATCATCCACTTTATTTATTCTAATACCATCTACTTCATTTATTTTTTATATAATCTGTAGTACTTATTTTTATTTAACTATTATTTTTAATAATATACAAATGACTTCAGCTCTTGTATATAATAAAAAGCATTTTTTGTAAGTTTTAAGACAAGAATAATATCATCGATGTTAACGCATTGTAGTTATATATTGTATTGTTGTTTATCCGTTTTGGGTTGGTACAGATGGTATTTTTTTTTTTTTTTTAAACCTTAAACAGCTTACAACAAAATAAGATTCCAATTTTTGTGTTGCGCGCATCTCATAATTTAATTATGGTGTCAGTGCACTACAATTTATTTGTTTTGGCTTATTCAAACTTACATAATTTATAATTTGTAAGATGTCCATTCATAAAATTATTAAACTTATAATAGAAACGCACCATGCATATTAAGTGCATTATATTATTAAAAAAAAAAATCCATATATTAATTGCTAACATGGTAAAAAAAAATGTGAGAGAATATTTAGCGTGCATGGGTGATTGTGTTCTTTGTTAAAAAAAAAAAAATACTAAATATCAAATTCGTTTAAATAAGAATCAATTTAACTTCTTTTTTAATATTTATATTCATTTAGTATTCATCTAAAAAGAATTTAGATGAGACAAATAACTATAGATGAAAGTCACTAAATTAGGAAGAATAATATGCTTATATGCATAGTTTTGAAAATATTAGTACAAGTTCTATAACTTCAGTTTGGTTTGTTTCAGCCCAATCAAAAAAGAAATATATATATATATATAAACATATATATATAAAACTCACGGATTCACATGTTTTACCTTTTAAAAAATATATATATATATGTTACTTTTTTTATAATATAAATCTATATATTTTTTTCACAAAAAATTATATATTTATCATAAAAATATATGTTTTCTTATATATATATATATATATATATATATATATATATATATAGAGGAGAGTTAAAAGTAAAACTCAATATGTAAAATAAAATTATGTCATGCTAAATCTAAGATAAAACTAGTAGAACACAAAATTTTCTTTTTAAAAAATAATAAAACCGAGTTGAATCAATAACAATAATTTATTACAGATTGATTCGAATCGAATGGAATGTCTATAGTTCAAACTTTGGTGAAGTAAATTGCGTTTCACTACCTCTGCATGTCCTGTTAGATTAATGTAGTAAAAAGAGAAAATGGTTTATGTACTTGTGTTTATGTCGATTTCATGCCCTGTAACATGGTTTTTTTTTTTAAATTTGTAAACAAATAAAAAAATTAATAAAATTTTTAAAAATTAAAAATAGTCGTAAATTATATATGAAAATTTTTGTTCAAACTAATAACTTTGTATTAAAAATCACCACTCTAAATCAATAGAGAAATTATGTACGTGATTGAATTGGTGTCACAACTTGTCCGACATACTTAAAGTTATGAGTTGGATTAATAAAAAGGCACTAATAATTATTAAAGTAAATTTATTCTATATAATTAAATTACAATTAATAATTTTTAAATAGTCGATAATTTTGAGAATGAAAAGCTAACAACTCTCCTTCTTACGGTGAGATTTTCATTTTAAAAAAAGGAATCTCGATAAAGAAACTCTATATTAGTAAGAATGTAGAAAGCGACGTGAAGGAGAGATACATATAAGGGACGTACAAGCATTCATTGACCCTAGACTTGAAGCAGTTTGCTTTTTGTTGTAAAATTTAGCAAGATCGAAAAAAGTTTCTTTTTTTCTTTTTTTATATCCTTTGATCCAATTGGGTACGACTAATATATATATATATATATTATTGTTTTAGTTTAGCCGCTTGGGTAATCAATTATGACATGTTCTCCTTATGAAATATTTTGTGGGCGTATTTATTTATGCTAATTTAATAACATTACCGATTCCAAGCAACTTACCATTAGGACTAAAATCCTCATAAGACCTGCAAACAAGTAAATACGAACACATTTATAGTTAGATAAAAATACAATTGAATTAAAATTTTAATACTAATTATTTTATAATTTAAAATTTAATTATTGTAAATAATTTACTTGAAAAAATTGTCTAAAATTTTTATTGTGTTAATCAAAAAGCAAACACAAACAAGATACAAAACAAATCCAGCACTCAGCATGACAAGAACACGATCTGATGGCCACGACTATGAATATAGCTATTTAAAATATAAAAAACAACAACAACAACTTGCACTAGCTATCATCAACATTACTCAATTATCACCAACTAGCTTTTGTATGATTAATCTTTTTCGTAGATTAGATGTGATAATGCACTACTGGTCATAAATGCAATCCCATTTTTGGACGCATGTGAATAACAAGTAATTAATGGGTTCTACAACTAATTTCTTATGTTATTTAATTATATTTAATTTATGTGTTAGCTTTGAACCCCTTTTGGGTAAACCATACATTTCACATTCTTATTAAGATAAAAAGGACCTGAACTTGTCCATCGCATTGTGACTGATCACACTACTATTTATTTTTATTTATCTCTATGGAAGTAGGGTTTCTATATATAATTTACAAAGAATGATCTAAAGTCTAAACGTATAAAAACCAATTTTTTCTAAGTTCTACAAAACAAATTCTTATTAAGATACGAAGCAGAATAGAAATATTTTATTTTCAAAGGTGAAGAGTCATCATACTCCTCTAACTTAGGTCATTTAGATTGCATTAGTTCTTTTACATAGGCATCTTGTTTTTAAGGAATTTTTTTTTTTGTCCTAATAACCTTTTTCTTATTAGAAAAAAACACTAAAGACTACTTTTGTTAAAAACAAGAAGATTATATAAAAAAAAAAAATTCAAAAATAAGAGGAATGAATAATAATAATAATAAAGCAGTGTTTGAATATCTATCTAATAATTAGCCAAGGACAATCTCCGTGTTAACTGACTTTGACTAGGCTACAATTCAAATTTGCATTATTATTTAGCAACGACTTCGCAACGTGCCAACAAAAAGCACGTGCGGAGGCACCGCAATGTTTGAGTCTGACTCTGAATTCCTGCCAAAACTTCTCGGACAATAGACCAAATCCTGAAACTAAACCGATAAATTAAATAATTGAACCGACTGTAACAATATACGAGCTTATAGGGAAATATAAAATGCAAATAACGAACGTGTTTAAAATGGAGGTGTGAAATCAACCGTATATATATATATATATATATATATATATATATATATATATATATATATATATATATATATATATATATATATACTTTTTTTTTTTTTTTTTAGACATGCAGATAATTAATTGAATATTCTGTGGTAAGGTTATAATTTTATTAGATAATAAAATATAGGTTTGAAATTTGAGACTTGTGTGTAATGCCAAATTTGATCGCAACTTTTTTTTTTTTTTATTTTTTTAAAAGGGGCTCTAAAATCCCCTTCTTTTTTATTAATATAAAGAAAACACACTCACGCACTCGATGAGATTCGAACTTGGGTTCTAGGTGGGGAAATTGGGAGTCTTACCACCTGGACCACAAGAATTTGATCGCAACTTTGATATAGTCTGAAGTTGAAAAAACTTTAAATTGACAATAATTTGAGAGTGTAATAATAACTTTAACTCTAATGAAATTCTTTTGAAAAAACAACGCACCATTTTTTCTACACGAAGACTGCAAGTGGGAACTATAAAAAAGAAGAAGAGTGCAAGTGGGATTAGTTATAATAGTAATTTGTTCACATATTACACTACTTTTGATTACAATATCATATATTTGATTCACATGTTTTAATGAGAAGTAGTTGTTGAATGGAATTATAGTTCAAAAGATGGGGAAAATAATATGACAATTCATATGCCTTGTTTTGGCCCTCCAATCACCTTGTCATATTTTACGTATTAATTACCACGACTTAATTTCTAATAAAAAAATTTAAGCAATATTACAAGCCTCATGTAAAAGTTGTATAGGTAATTAGAAATAGATTAATCTTATGGCCTGGATTGCATTCAATAAAAGGTCAATTATATAATGATGCCGCACAAGCATGCAATTCTTTTATCAAATTATACATCAAAATAATTTCGCAAAAGCATTTACCAATCTATGAAAGCACTTCCATTGTCGCCCGCATGGGAAAATTTACTCAGTTGTCAGGAATTTTATTCAAAAATGCAATCTGAGTTTTTTTTTTTTTTTGCTTGTAGTCATTGTAGCTCAATGACACCAATTTTTTTTTATGAGATATGTAAATATAAGATCATGAGTTCAAATATAGAGTCTATGAATTATGTAATATTATTTAAATAAATAAATAAATAAGAAGCTCGAGCGATTGTAATTCGATGGCACCAAAGCCTTCTTATAAGACATGTAAATGTATGATCAGGAGTTATGTAATGTTATTTAAAAACAATAAAGAATAATTTAACAATATAAAATAAAAGGTCAAATTTATATTTGGTTTAATTCTATGGCATAATCTCCCTTCATACATATAGTTTTATTTTAATCCTCATCGGAAAAAAAAAATATATTAATTTTTTTTATAACGTAAATAAACATATATTTTTTAGTGTTAAAAGAAAATAAACATATTTTTTTTTATTGAAGAAGTTTTAATATAAACATATTAAACAAGTGATTATAGTTTTTTTAATATAAAAAGTGACTATAGTGTCCAAAAGTATTGTTTTAACGTTCTTCTTTGTCAAACTATAATTTATAAAAATTATTTTAATTAAAATATTTCTTTATAAGAAATTAAGCTTTATAGCGCTCTAAAATTGACGGTGATTGTTTTAAATGTTAAAGAATTTAAGAAATACTTTTAAGAATATAACTTTAATAAAAATGAAATAAAGATTTAGCAATTTTATGAGCGCTCGTGTATAAAATTATGTGATTTAAAATAATATTTTGATACAAAAGTTCATAAAATCTCTCAAAACTTAAAATACATTACATGTTTACTTAAAAAGAATTCAGAGGGGCACCAACTAAATTTTCACAAAAAAACCTGTTAAAAATACAAAAATATTACAAATAAAATACATATTTAAAAAAATTGGGAGAGAGCACATGCCTCTCCTAACGTACACGAGCCTCCATCTCTGCCTGCTGAGAAAGGTATATTTAGATTAGTGCCTATGATAATAATATTTAAGTACAGTAAATATTGCATCAGCAAAGTGAAATTGTTATTCCCGCACCTACTTTTTATTAATAACTTTATCAATAAAAGTGATACACTGCATAAATAGTAAATTCGTAAACTTTTACTGTGGCAACAATATCATTACCCTTTATATACCGAAATTCATATATTTGTTTAATATTATAAAAATATTAAATTATATTTAATCAATTTATTTAATTATAATGGTAAAAAAAGCTCCAACTTTAAAAAAAAAAAAGAATTAGTAATTAATTATAAGTAAAAAATAATTCATGTAAGATTTAGTTGTGTTCGCGTTATGAGTTGTTGCCCGTATTTTCACCACCCAAATGATGAGGGTGATCAAAAGTATGAATGTGATTATTCCTCATGTTTTTCTGGATAAAAACAGAGCCAAATAAAAGGTTATTCCTCATGCAGTTATGCCAAAAGCATGTCTTATCGGATTGATTAGCTTTAATGAGATAAATGAATGTAATCAACAGGTTAATGCTAATCAGTTGTGTATCAGTCACATTTATAGCAGCATATCATCAAACCATTCTTTAGAGACTCGCAAAGGTCTTCACTCCAATATCCTCTACACGAACCAGCGAACCTTCTTGTTATTTAATCAAATAAAGTGAACTAGT
>JARDWI010000230.1:0-40001 GCA_029378325.1 Elaeagnus macrophylla
TAACAGAGAGAGATAGAAACACACGATTCTTCCATACCTTGACCTTATTGAGAAGGAAATCAAACTTTATTCCTTGCTTAAAGCTAAATTCTGGAAGAACAGCATGGTGCAGGAAGGAAATAAGGGCTGAATTCCTAAACCACTTCAAAAGGTCTTTTTCCTCGAACAATCCCACCTTAAACCCTGATCTAAGTAATTTGTTCTCAGCAGTAGTCACAACAGAAGAAAACTCACTTCTCATAGACATTTCGAATCATACAGAAATTAAAAAAGCACTATGGGAAATGGGGGATTATAAATCACCAGGTCCAAATGGGTTCCCAGCCAGCTTCTACAAAAAATACTGGCATATTGTAGGTGAGACAATTGTTAAGGAAATACAACAATTCTTCCTAACAAGCACATTAAAAGAGAATTGGAACCATACTTTCCTCACCTTAATTCCAAAATTAACTGGTCCTATGAGTTGCAAGGACTTCAGACCTATTAGTCTATGCAATGTCAATTATAAAATCATATCCAGACTATTAGTTAACAGATTACAGGCAATCCTACAAAAGCACATATCCCTTTTTCAATAAGCTTTTCTCCCTAGTCAATGGATAGCAGAAAACACTATTCTAGCCCAAGAGGTAGCCCACACCATCTCCAAAAAAACAAGAGGCAAAAGTGGACTCATGTGTATTAAACTAGACATGGAAAAAGCATATGACAGAGTGGAATGGAGCTTTCTCATGAAAATAATGGAATTATGGGGCTTCTCAACAACTTTTAGAAATTTAGTCCTACAATGCATATCAACTTCTACTCTCTCAATTTTGTTGAATAGCTCCCCTTTTGGTCGATTTCAACCATCAAGAGGGCTCAGACAGGGGGATCCTTTATCACCATACCTTTTTCTTATTATCTCAGAATGCCTCTCCAGATTGATCATGAAAGCAGAGCAACTAGGAACACTTCATGGTATAAAAATTGCAAAAAATGCTCCACCCATTTCCCACTTAATGTATGCAAATGATGTAGTAATTTTCCTGAGAGGTAACAAATTGAACACCAATAGCATCAAAACCATATTGCAGGATTACGAAAGCTGGTCTGGACAAAAAGTGAATTTCTTTAAATCCATCATCTTCTTCTCCAAAAATATGCACCCAATGCTTCAATCTACAATCTGCAATGAACTACAAATTCAGAAGGTGGAAGGTAACATAAAATACCTGGGTAACTCACTCCCACTCAGCAGATCCAAAAAATAAAATTTTCAAGGCATCATTCAGAAACTCAAAAGCAAACTCCAAAGTTGGAAATCTAAACTTCTTTCCCAAGCTGGTAAAGCCACTTTAATCCGTTCAGCCTTGCAAAACATACCAATATATGCTTTAAGTACTTTCAAACTCCCGTCAAGCATTTGGGAAGAGGCTGACTCAATAATCAGAAAATTCTAGTGGAACAAAGTCAATGATGTCACACATTATTTCTCTCCTATCAGTTAGACTCAACTTTGTCAACCAAAAGAAGCAGGTGGTTTAAGCTTCCATCACTTAAAGGATTTCAACCAAGCAATGCTATCCAAACTTGCATGGAATATCTTCAAGTGTCCGAACAAACTCTGGGTGAAAGTAATCAGTGCAAAATATATCAAAGAGCTTGATTTCTCAACCTTAATCCCACGCAACTCAGACTCCTAGATTTGGAAAGGTATATTATGGGGTAAAGAATTAATCCTCAAAGGGAGCTATTGGAAACTAGGACATGGACACTCCATTAATATATGGATACAACCTTGGATTCCCGGCTTACCAAAACAAAAACTCCCCACCCCCATTTCGCATAATACTCAAGTAAATCTTTCCACTCCTGCAAACCTTTGCCATTGGAACCCCAACCTGCAATGGGACGTGTCAAAGTTAAACCATATCTTTCCAACATATGTTGCCAATTTCATAAAAGCATTGTCCCCCCTACACCAGGAACACCGGATATACTCACTTGGTTTGGAACCGGTAAGAGGGATTACTCAGTCAACGATGCCTATCTCACTCTAGTCAAAAACAAATGTGTACTTGATTGCATGAGTTATTGGAAATTACTCTGGAAAGCAAATCTACATGAAAGGCACAAAATCCTCCTTTGGAAAATACTGAGAAATGCACTTAGTACAAAAAAGAGGATAGCTCAATTTACTTCTATCACAGATTTAAGTTGCACCCTTTGCCATAAGGAAGTGGAAGATGAAGAGCATCTGTTTATCCGATGTGAGATATTACAGTCTTGGGGGAAACATTGGAATTGGAACTTATTGTGGGAATTTTGATATTTTCACCTACATCATGATCCTTTTACAACCTCCTAAGCGCCTTCTCCCTGTTGATTGTTCTACTGAGGTCTTTACATTGACAGCAGTCATAATGCTCGATCAGCTATGGTTTACCAGAAACCAAATACTATTTAATAAAGGGAAACTTGAAGGAACCAACTCCATCCATTCAATAGTTAGAAGAGTTGAAGAATTCAAAACCTACTTAAGACCACAAAAACAGTCTGACAATCAAAGACTTAAGGAAGATATTTTCATTCCCATCCCAAATCATTGGCAACCACCTCCCTCGAATGCTATAAAATACAATTTTGATGCAGCCTGGAATCATGGGAGAGCAAAAATTGGATTTGTTATATCTGACACCAATGGTAATATTGTTGAAACTTGGACGGATCAGAGATACACCACAAGTGCAGATGTTGCGGAAACTCTAGCATTAGAAGCGGCTATTACCCATGCTCTAACAATTAAAAACAAGGCCATATATATGGAAGGAGATGCCAAATTTGTTATGCAAGCTCTAATGGAAGACGGTCAGGAAGCGATTTCAAAAACTACAACTTTGTCTACCACAATTCTCTATGATCTCTATTCGATGGATTCCACGTCAATTAAACTACAGAGCTCACAACTTGGTCAAACCAACTTCCGCAGATATTTTGACATCTGCATCTTTACTAGACTCTTACCCCATTCAACACCACACTCCCCTCCCCCCCACTTCCATACTATAGGCTTTTGCCTATTACCTCTAGCAAAAAAAAAAAAAAAATTTGAATCACCAATCAACTCAAACGATGGTCAAAACTAGTAATATAATAAAATGTGATTATAAAATATAGAGAAAAGGAGCTATACATAATTGTATTTTGAAGTATTTAATGAGTTAATTTCTCTTAGTTTACTTAAACTCAATTTATTTGTGGTTTATGTAGTAATTTAGTAGTAAGATTTATCTTCTTTTTTTATTCACACCAAAATATCATTTCATCTCTAAAGGAAAATATTCAATCTATTTGGGCTAGTTGTAGTAAACAATATTTTAAAAAAAATTGTGAACAACAACAATGGTGTTTACATAGCTTATAATGTATATGCTACATGGATGAATTTAAATGAACTTCTAAATCTATTCAAGTTAGTTCCATCTGTTAAATTATTTAAGAAAAAAATATTTATTTTAATAACTACACAACAACTTATATAATTACCAGAATGATCTAAAGTATATAAGATGTAGAGACATTTAATTTAAAGTTCATCAATATTCATCAGACATAGAATGTACCTTTATTTTATTAAAAAAATTAAAAATTAGATTTTAAAGTTTCTTAAAATTATGTAAAAATTTCAATTGTATACATAATTTTTTTTAGAGAAACTTTATTCCATTAGGTACCACTTATCTAACATTGGAATTACATAAAGTATTTTTATCCGTAAAATAATAAATAGTTTCATAATTACTTTACAATTTTACAAATAGGACAATAATTGCCTTTCAATTCTGCTATTAAAAAACTATATTTCAATGGTAAATGAATTTGACCAAAAAAAATAAGGAAAATAGGCTCCAATAATCTCTTATTTAACAAAATTTTGATATAGACCTTTCTCATTTAAATTTATCATTTATTGACTAAAATACCCTTTTTAGAAATATATAATAAAATTTGATTTAAACAAAATCTAACAAAAATAATTGGCATAAATAATAGGAAATCAGGTAGAAAATTAAAAAATAATAGAAGTAGAAATACGAGACATCTCAAGTTATTTTTCATAATAAATGATTCAAAAATCAAAACTAAATATTAAAGAATGAGATGGATTTCGAGAATAATCATTCTCAAAAATAAGAAAATTATTTCTAAGAAAATACATAATATGTTATGGTATAAGTAATAAAGAAATAAGTATTACGATAGCAGATGCAAAATGAATGTTTAATATACCATTAATTGATAAAAAAAATTATTATAGAAAAATTATCAAAAATCTCCCAAAAATATAAAGAAAAAATTGGATACATTCATTTAAGAATAATATAAATTTTAATAAAAACACATTTTAGAAAAAGAATAAATATACCAATTAAATTAACATTGTTTGACAATATGATAACAAATAGAAAAAGATGTTTTATTAGGAATTATTAATAGAAACTTAATTAGGATAACAAAAATTAAAATTTACAGCATATCCTAAATTTGTTGTTAATATCCATAATAAAAACTTAAACCAAGTATTAAACCTAGCCTATGATTTTGAATGAGAAAATTTAATGAACGATGTAAATCAACCATTTTTAATACATTATTTAGTAAGATATTCACTAATAAATAGTCACAACAGCTCAATATATGAACAAAACAAATTCATAAAAATAGATAAAATTTTCAAAGGAATAGGACAAATAATAAAACCAAAAATATTAACAGAATATGAAGTACCTGATGAATAAAATTTAGATATAAAAAAAATGTCTCATACCATTAAGAAGAAGCAATGTACAAAGAATTAATTTATAGACACTCAGGCAAAAATCAATAAAAGAGAAAAGAAATTAAAAAAGTAAAAGAATTGATTTATACCAACAAAAAAAAAAACTTATGCTAAAAGACAAATTATTAGGAATACAATTAGGGAAAAATAATAACTTAACAAGCATATGTAACAACCAAATATGTATAATGAAGGCTTTAATTCTCTTGGTAGAAAAAATAGATATCACAGATGAATTAAATATAAAAATTTTGCAAGAACTAAAAGAAATACAATTAGATATGTATAAGAAAATTACATAATTAAAAAGAGATATTAATAACATACCAAAAATTAGGAATTATTAATAGAAACTTAATTAGGATAACAAAAATTAAAATTTATAGCATATCCTAAATTTGCTGTTCACTAATAAAAACTTAAACCAAGTATTAAACCTAGTCTATGATTTTGAACGAGAAAATTTAATGAACGATGAAAATCAATCATTTTTAATACATTATTTAGTAAGATATTCACTAATAAATAGTCCCAACAGCTCAATATATGGACAAAATAAATTCATAAAAATAGATAAAATTTTTAAAGGAATAGGACAAATAATAAAACTAAAAATATTAACAAAATATGAAGTACCTGATGAATGAAATTTAGATATAAAAAAAAAGTCTCATACTATTAAGAAGAAGCAATGTACAAATAATTAATTTATAGACACTCAGGCAAAAATCAATAAAAGAGAAAAGAAATTGAAAAAGTAAAAGAATTAATTTATACCAACAAAAAAAAAAAAAAAACTTATGCTGAAAGACAAATTATTAGGAATACAATTAGGGAAAAATAATAACTTAACAAGCATATGTAACAACCAAATATGTATAATGAAGGCTTTAATTCTCTTGGTAGAAAAAATAGATATGACAGATGAATTAAATATAAAAATTTTGCAAGAACTAAAAGAAATACAATTAGATATGTATAAAAAAAATTACATAATTAAAAAGAGATATTAATAACATACCAAGAGAAAATGGATTAAAATTTAATCCATTAAAAGAAATAAAAAAGGAACCTCTTAGAAGATCTGATGCTTTAATACCCAAGAATGAAAAAGAAATGATGAAAAATCTAATTATATAATTATTGTCTAACGGAATATAGAAAAGATCTAAAAGAACAATTTATGAATCCTGAAAATAAAGATATAGAAAAATAAAGAATTAGAAAAATATTAAAAAGAAAAACTTTATATAAATAAAGAATAAGATGATATGATAGTAATTAATGAAAATAGATCTGAACAAGAAGATATAGGTCAAAGAATTCATATGAAACCTATATTAGTAATCCTACAAAGATCAATCCCAGAAAGAGGAAAAATATCTAACTCATATAGGGAAGAAAGAAATAGACATAGACTAGGAAAATTTGAACCTTTTAATCATAGAAGACAACAACTTAAAATAAAAAAAGTATTACATTAGAGTATTAGAGGTAGTATTTCACCAAAATTTAGACCTCATAAAAATTATAAATCTAATATTCTAGATTTAGATTACATAAGAGATAAAAAGAAAGCCTTAGATAAATGAGCTAGTAGAGTGAGTGTAATCATACAAAATTTTACAACTACACAATCAAACCCCTTAATTTCTAGAGTATTAATAGCTCATAAAATGATAGAAAATGTAAAAATTTGGTTTACAAATCTAACAGAACCACAACATTTAGAAATGTAACGAAATGCAACAATAAGACGAGAATATTTAAATATTGTAATAAATGAGATATATAAGGAATTTATTGGAGAAGACAAAGGTAGAAACATTATTGAATCTAGGGAAAATGAAATAACTGAAGCTAAATAACATATAACAAATATGAAAATATATAATATGTGTTATATAAATTCTTTATATATGAGTATGAAATGTATTATCATAAATTACTAGTTTGTATGCAAGAAATTTATAAGAAAATATTTTTTCAAAAATTACCTGAAACATTACATAAAACTATGACAGAATAATAGAATAAAAGGAATAGAAAAATAATACCTGATACTTTAAGAGGAAAAATAAGAAGTCTTAAAATTGGATAATAGTAAAATATCAAAAAAGAAAAGAATCTAAACAAATAAAAAGAAATTATAAAATCTATTGTGATTTAAGAGATTTTAGAATGCCAGAAAATATGATTGTAACATAAAACCTTATAATAATTATAAAAAACATAAAAAAACTCAAAAAAAAATAAAAATGATATAAATTTAGGAAACAAGATTTTCAAAAGTACAAGAGAATATATAATAAAAAATCTTATAAACAAATATATTTTAGATAAGGAAAATATGATACCATTGAGAAAAAAAATTATTGTCCAACGGGAAAAAAAAAATGTATATGTTGGATATGCAATGAAAAATAACATTATGCAAATAAATGTTCTAATAGGCTTCAACATAGGAAATAATTTAAAAAGAAATTTTCTCATAAAGCAAACATCTTATAATAAGCTTTTAAAATGAAATTATAACTAATAGAGAAATTTGATATATATGATATATGCAATATTTATTTATTAAAAGAAACTGAATGGAAATAACAAGCTCAAAAACTTATGATTGTGACTCTGATTTTGATTCTGATTAATGAATGAACAATTAAGTTTAACAAATCCAAACAGTACTATAAAAATAAGATTGAAATTTAAAGAATATAAAAATTATCATTTACATGCATGTATTGTCTCAAGTGCAAGTATGTATGTAGCCAGTAAATATGTATTTTCAGAAGAACTTTGGAAACAATCACCAAAAGAATTAGTTATAAGAATAGCAAATAATATTAAAATAAATCTTAATAAAATCTTAAAAGACACAGATATATTAATATGAGGAGAAATCTTTCATATACCTACAATATATCAACAAAAAATTAGAGTTGAACTTTTAAAACTTATATCAATCATTTACCTAGTACCTAGATAAAATAAGTCTAACAACCCTAGATGGTGAAATCATCTATGTATCAAAAATTAGAAAAGTATTAACTATCTTATCACCAACTTTTATGTCACAACATAAAAAGTGAAAACGTAATGAGAATATAGAAAAATAAAAATTATATTTAAAAAGTATTTCTTTAGACATAAAGGTTAACCAAAATTCATTTCTAAGTGAAATACAAGAAGATAAAGCCTTAACAGGTATAAGAAAATTATTAAAAATAGTATGTTAAGAAAATTCATTAAATTCAAATATTAATAGATCTAGTAAAATAGCAAATATAAAATTAAAAGATCCTTCAAAGATCATAAGAGTTAAATCAATTATTTATACTCTAGAAAATTAAGAGGAATTTGAAAAATAAATTGAAGAACTTTTGAAATTTAAAGTAATTATTCCCAGTAATTCACCGCATTCTAGTATAGCATTCTTAGTAGAAAAATAAGGTGAGAAAAAAAGAAAAAAAAAAGAGAGAATAATAATAAATTTTAAAGTTTTAAATAAAGAAAGTATTGATGATGGTTATTTTATTCCAAATAAAGAAGAATTATTATCACTCATTAAAGGTAGAAGTATTTTTTAAGTTTTAACTGTAAAAGTAGATTTTGAAAAATAAGATTTGATGATAAATTACAAAAATGAACAGCATTTAGCTGTCTACAAGGACAATTCTAATGGAATGTTGTTTTATTTAGATTAAAACAAGCACCAGATATTTTTCAAAAATACATCATAATATTCTTAAAAAAATATCACAATTTATGTTGCGTATACATAGATGATATATTAGTATTCAATAATATATTACCAAAATATTATTTATATATTTTTAATATTTTACAAGAATGTAAAAAATTTAGAATAGTAGTATCAGAAAAAGAAAAAAAAATAGTCATTGCTATGCAAAAAATAAAATATTTACGATTAGAAATATAATATGAAAAAATCATCTACAACCCCATATTTTAAACAACACTCAAATTTTTTTCTAGTGTAATCAAAGATAAAAATCAATTACATAAATTTTTAGGATGTTTAACATATGCAGAAGCAAATATAAAAAAATTAGTAGAAATAAAGAAGTCATTACAAATAAAATTTAAAAAGGATTATGTTTAGTAGTGGACTGATCAAGATATTAAATATATAAATAAAGTAAAAGTACAAGTAAAAGATTTACCAACTTTATATCATCTTGGACTAGATGATAAAGATGATAATAGAAATGATTGATCGACTATTTTCTAAATAAGAAAAAAGATACAGATTTAATAAAAGATCAAAACAACAAATACTTAGATCTTGAAATAAGCTTTAAATTAGTAAAAATGGACATAGAAGAAAACATAGAAATTTAATAACTAAGTCGTTGAATAAAGAAAGAACTTGAGGATTTTGAAATTGGAAAAGAAAAATAATTATAACTAAGATAAAATATTTTGAAGGAAAATATATGGAATTATTATAACAATATTTCGACGATGAATGTTTTGAAAAGCTATAAACAATATTTCTAGTATTTTATATCTAATAGACCATTCCGTAAGAAAAAATTTATGAAATTATTTTACACAGAAATTTGTCAAAGTAAATGAAGAATAATTTGATAATCTAATTTTTTGGTTTTATTTATTTAAGGAATATATAGGAAAATAAGCTAACTGAAGCTTAAAAATAAAATTAGTTAGAAAAATTTGTATCATAACTATAAACATATTTGATAAGAGGGCTTTAAAATATTTAAAATTAAGTACATCAACTTCATTCAAAAATTAAATTAAATTATTTAAAATATTATAAACTATAAATAATAGAATTAATATTATTAATTAAAAAAATAACAAAAAAATTATCTAAAAAAATAATATAGATAATAATTTATAAAGTACTTTTTAATTTGAATATAAAATTAACTTAGTTATATTATAAGTAGAATAAATTTAAGACACTATTTCAAAAAGAATCAAAAATATTAATCAAAAGATACGAAAAAAAATAATAAAAATATACACCAAGAATGACAGGCAAAAGATCAACACAGATTGAAAACTTAAAAAAAGTCAATTCTAGCATATAATCTCAAAAAAAAAAATGGTTAATGAATATATGTAGAAAAAACTTTTTCATTTTTCACTTAATAATAATTAAAATAAAAGCATAGTGTGAGTGAACAAAGACTAATACTATATGATGTTATCAGTTACTAAAATTAATTAGATATATATTTATTAAATTTTATTAAAATATAAATTATTATTAAATTACTGATATTTAAATGTATTTAATAGTCTAGCGACACTTTTATTTTTTTCCTACCAAAAAGATGTTTACTTTCATAAATTAAGATGGATGAAAACACGTGGCAAATGTATTTACTGTTACCATGGCGTTTCTAAGCCTTAGAATAATTTTATTTGTAGTAATCATAACAAAAATTTATCAACATATTAAATTTATATTAATTTTAAATATAATTTTTGCTAGTTAAATGAAATTTATTAATAATTTAATATTTATGTAGCATATGATGATGCAACATAATATATATATATATATATATAATTTTGAGCGAAAAAAAAAGTTATATAACTTATATAAATTAAGTGCATAAATTTTATAATTTTATAGTAAATTATATAAATTATATTGCTTATATAAAATTAAGATTAAAATTTTATTTTAATTATTAATTAAAAAATTAGATTAAATTTTATTATTTGTTAATCATGTTACTTTGTAAGAATATTTTTATAATAATAATTTTATTAAAATTATTAAAGTAATAATAAATAATTAGAATTAATTATATAATTTATCTTAATTTAATAATATATTAATATTAATTTAATAAAAATAACAAATTTTCTAAAGTTTAAAAAAATTACAAAATTTATACAATTTATTTATATACCTAAAGTTTTCCATCTCCTCACAAGAATTCAGACAATATTATACAATCACCGACACAGGACCCTCCCCTCTATTTTCTAATTCCTCGGTTTTCCATCTTGCCCTTTCCGTCATCAACTCGTACGTACCGTGCTAACGATCTCCGGCTACAGGCCCACATCTCCCTTCAAATTCTAGCCGGAAACTCATCTTAATTGTTTCGATATTCTCCTAATATTTTCTGCTTTCACCTTCACCTCTCAGACATGAATCCTGAATAGCAAGTTCCATTATTCTCTCCAATTTCTTTATTTTATATATATATATTTTTTATTTGGTTCGTTATGATGTTCTTGACCTTAAAGCATTAGAATTCGTTATTTTTGTATGCTTTCTCTTGAATTGATTAGATTGTTTATTAGAAATTGAATTTTAGATGTATATAGAATTATTTTGTTGTAGCTCATGATCTTGGTATTTGTCTTTGTATATTTGTTGTTGCTATATGTGTGATTTAATGTTTCAATTTGAATCGTGGATTTAGATCTAATTGCATCGGGGTGAGATCCGTTGATCTGTTTTACGCTAAAATTTGGACCATGTGTATCCGTGATAAATTTAAGAAATTGGACTCGACTTTGTGACCTAGCTCCCTATGTTGTCTTTGAGTTTTAAATCATGTGGAGGATTTTTTTCCGTATAGCTGAAATCAATAGCAAATTTCCTACGATAAGGCTTGAATTCGTTGAGATGTGGAAGCGCTTTATATAGTTTTCTAAACTCACGGAAGCCGTTTGTCAATTTATGGATTGCTTATGATATCATATTGTTAAGCAGCATACTGTTGAAGATATTATGAAATTTGGTAGTTGTGTTTTGTTTCTAGCGTGGCTCAAATTCTTATACTCTCTCTGATGTGCACAGTGATTATTTATTCAAGCTTTTGCTCATTGGAGATTCTGGTGTTGGCAAATCATGTTTACTTCTGAGGTTTGCTGTAAGTTATTGCATTCTTCTTGCAACTGTGTATGAACATGTCTGCAGTGATTCCTCTAAATGTATCCTATATGCCCTTAATTTTTGTGAATCAGGACGATTCTTACTTGGATAGCTACATCAGCACAATTGGAGTTGACTTTGTAAGCTTTTTTTTTTTTTTTTTACGGTATCAGTCATAGATAACTAAATGTTTTGATGAGTGCTAAACTATGTTTCATCTTTGACAGAAAATCCGCACTGTGGAGCAGGATGGGAAGACCATTAAGCTCCAAATTGTGAGTTTGTTTTTATTTTGTTGCTTTTAACCGTATTGGTTTATCTCTCGGCACTAATTATTTTTCGCAATCAAGAACAGTCATGTAAATTCCAATGAACTTGACTAGAATAAGGACATAAGGTCTTTATCAGTGGTACATGACTATCATTATTCTTTTGCTTCCTTGTTTTCTTGTGCTTTGAATCTTAATTATGTCATAGAGAACTCTGTATCTGCTGATTTTTGCCATCCCAATGTTGATTGCCTTTTCATTACTTGTGCAACGTACAGTGGGACACTGCTGGTCAAGAACGTTTCAGAACAATCACTAGCAGTTACTACCGTGGGGCTCATGGAATCATTGTAAGTACATTTATTTATTTACATCATTCTACGGGCCACTAAATTTTCCCTCCCTCTTGGTGTACGTGGAGTTTCTTTTGTTTTTCTTGTTTGCTCTTCAGGTAAGATATGATATTGGTATTTTTGCAGGTTGTTTATGATGTCACAGACCAAGAGAGCTTCAATAATGTTAAGCAATGGTTGAATGAAATTGATCGATATGCTAGTGAAAATGTGAATAAGCTTCTAGTTGGAAACAAGTCTGACCTCACAGCTAATAAGGTTGTTTCCTACGAGACGGCCAAGGTAAATCGAAATGTGCTAATTTTATATTTTTCCTTCTATATTTGATTTTTTTAAGAATTAACATGTTGAACTCTATTATTGCATAACATTGACTCAGACATACTTCTTTTTATAATTTTTAGGCATTTGCGGATGAAATTGGAATCCCCTTCTTGGAAACAAGTGCCAAGAGTGCAACCAATGTGGAACAGGCTTTCATGGCCATGACTGCAGCTATTAAAAACAGGTAACATGTTTTATCCCCATTAAAGGACTAACTGTTTTTGCAAGATGTCTGAGGAACATTAATACCTGCCAATATGCCACCTTGCTTTTGGGTGAACTTTCCTTTTTCAAATTTGCAGTCTTTTGTTAAACTTATTCAGATGCTTGTCTTGTGATGATTAATCTTCATATATTATATGGTTTGTATATGCAGGATGGCCAGCCAACCCATGAGCAATGCCAGGCCTCCAACAGTCCAGCTTCAGGGGCAGCCAGTAAATCAGAAGTCAGGTTGCTGCTCTTCCTAAAAGATTTAGTCGTAGTTGGTTAACCCAAGCTGTCAGTTCATAAAATGTAAAACTACTTCTTATGTTAATGCTTTGATTTGAAGATAATTGCTCTTAATGATTTGCTTTTTCTATGTCAGTTATTAGCACTTTGTTTATCCTTCCATTCTTTTCAAATATATTTGATTTTATTAAAAAGAAACCTCTGTACAAATTAGGAATACTGGTGCCTTGGTTCTGTTCCCTAATTTTTTGTTGCAGGTTGTCATTTCTCTCATTGGCCTCAATCTTTGATTGTCAAAAATAACATTATAGAACACTTACCTACGAATAAAACAATACTTGGTTCTCACAAACAGTTCCTGGGTTTCTTTACAAAACCAGCCAAAACTGAATTTCAAAGTAATCGTTGTCTAAACTACCATCACTTCGAATACTCTGATCACCTTTATATTCTATGAAACTATAATCAATATTCTCTGTAAAACTGGTCGGTGATGGTTTTGTCAGGCTTGTCTCGTAAACCACCCTTTGCAAAATTTGCTTGAATGGAGTTGTTTATATGGCTTAGAATGGTTTTATCAGGCATGTTTGGTTTGATGGATGTTTTTTTGAAATGCCTGGAAAATGAATGCAGCAAATAAGTTTATCAGTAACAGTAAAGAATATTTTGTAATAAAAAAGTTGAAACACCATCGTTTTAAAAAAATTCCGTTGCCGGGACTTGAATGGGTCTGAGCCAAGTATCCTAACCACCAAATACTTCAATGGAATTGTTGTTATCTTGGCCCCAAACTGTATTGATTTTACTTTTTCATAGTCAGTCCAACGCTTTAGAAGTGTCATGCGAAAGCAAAACATTAGATTTTGGAGGAAAAATTTTAATGACGTAATTGTTAGAAACATTATATTCAATAACTTGTCTGTCCCCAGCTGGAAAACAAAGGGAACCCATGCACCTTCAATGCCAATTAGGAGTATGCAGTTTAAAATATGCGAATCGAGCATATCTTCTTCTATTACATTAAGAAAATACATACAACAAATTTCTGATGGACCAAAAGAACAGTTATACACAATTTACTTTGTTCCAAATATTTGTGGACGAAAAATCGATTTTGCCTATGCTTGTGTTCGTGGCTAATCGAATACCACGAACCACATAATGTAGCTAATGACATGTTTGTTACACTATATTAAATATTATAATTATATAATTTATATATAGTCATAGGCTGTAAAATCAGACCGTATTGTACAATATAAAAATAGTACGGTTATGTAAAAAAATTGCACGACCAGAGGGTGTGAGTCTAAACTGTACTAGACAATCAACTTAATCTGTCTGAATTTTCAATTATAAAATTATGCCTTAACTTTTTTTTTTTTAATCTCAAATTAAAAATAATATTTGTTTTATTTTTAAAAATGTAATAAAACTATAAAAATGAGTTAAATATTAATTTAAATAAATTTTATAATAAAAAACTATTTTTAATATAAATTATTTTAGTAAAATATATATAATTAATTTAATCCGACTATGTTACATAACTTTTTATCAAACACTGTACAAACTAATTATAATACAATTCAGTCTAATACGACTATATTTAACCTATTCGATACAATACACCAAACGATCCATAAATATTTGAGATTGTAG
Organism: Elaeagnus macrophylla; assembly: GCA_029378325.1. Taxonomy (NCBI): domain Eukaryota; kingdom Viridiplantae; phylum Streptophyta; class Magnoliopsida; order Rosales; family Elaeagnaceae; genus Elaeagnus; species Elaeagnus macrophylla. The sequence goes on from JARDWI010000230.1 coordinate 14,782, forward strand.
AACCAACGAAAAAAATTATTCAAGCAAAATAAGTCAGACTTTTTATTTAAAAATCATGCCATCTATATTGACTTTTATCCATCCTAAAAGTGGCACTCTCCAAATGACCTCTATAATTTGTAGAGCCCAACATGGGATGCTTGGTATCCAAAGACGTTTGAGCACTATAAGATTATCCACTGTATTTTGCATGAATTCACACTATAATAGAACCACCTTATGAATAAAACGTCAATTTGTGACAAAATTCAAACTCAAAGTCCTTTGTTTGCTCTCAAACCATAATCGTTTCTAACAATCCATATCATTCAAATGATTAAAACAATACATGTTTTTCATAAATTATCAAGTTGTGACCCAAAGTCGACTGTCATTGTCAACGTCCATAAGTTAAAAATGAAGGAGTTTTTATGTGTTCACTTTCCCAAAAAGAGTGCATAAAAGGTTCCAAATAGTATCTGCAAAATGACAACTTGGAAAAATTTGAGATATATTTTCCTTTGTTGAACCACATAATGAGCTTCTAGAAAGGAAGAATTGCTCTCTTCCTTAACTGACAATCAATGGAAAGTTTATTTTGAATAGTTCGTCAAAGAAAAATAAAATGTGATGGTGGTAAGAAAGGGGCTCAATGGCCCATTCCCCAACCACACATAGTAAATCATAAGTTTCGCTAGTCATAACTTCTTTAATTAAACGTGTCAATCGAATCTTTAAGGTAGTAACCTAATAGAAATCTTGGAAAGACTACAACAAATGTCATCCATTCATCTCATAGATAGTCCTCCACTAGCAAGTGAAGGAGGGGTCCACTAAAAGGCTAATCATCCTTTTAATTAAAGAAGTGCCCAACCAATTATTGTTTGTCCAAAAAAATTTCTGTAGAATTCTTTCCAACTAATCATTTAAATTTTTCCAAGAGAGTCAAATAATGGGAGCATAAACCAAATCAAATGGAAGAGCAAACAAAGTAGTTTTATGGAGAATCATCGCTAACCAAATACCAATTATGTAAATAAAATAGAGTGATAGGGTTCTTTATGATAACCTATTAGATGAACTTTCTTAGCATGAGCTCATTTAAAAAGACCAAGGTCTCACAAGCCAAAGACCCTCTTGCTCTAGTGGACGAAATCAATCCTTCCAAACAACCAGTACCATTTTAAGTTTATCCATTTTTTTTTACTAGAAAAAGTTGCAAATGGATTTTGTCAATCCATATAAAACTAATTTTGGCAATTCATATATCTTAAAAAAAATAAAGGTACATTGATGCGAACTCTGCAATACGATTCCTACGACCCACTAACAACGAAAACTAAAGAACCACAAGATAACGGTTCAAGACCCAACAACAAATTAGTAGGAAATTTCTAAACACAAAACCAAATTTTTGGCTGCAAGAGACTCACCTTAACATATGGATATTACGCACCACGCACCAAGAAGAGTAGAAACGCCACAGAGGGATGCAAGTCCTTTGATAAGTTTTTGGGTTTGCTAGAAAGCAAGGGAGCTCTTGGCTCTCAAATTTGTTTGTAGAAACAAAATTCTCATTAATGAACAAAAGTTACAATCTGCTGCACATATGGTCCTATTTATAGAGTACAACAAAAATCTAAAAATTAAAATGAATCCTAGCCATTGGTTTTTAATCCAAAGTGCAAAATTACAAAATACATTCTGTGTCGCGGCGTGGGATTTATCTATGCCACGGCCAGGAGGCTCGAGAAGATAATTAAAAGCAGGCGGGCCGCGACGGACGAAATTTCATGCCACGGCGAGGAACCTTGGCATCCAACCCGAGAGGCTTGTGCCGCGGCACCCCAAAGCCATGTCGTGGCGCGCACGTCCTTAAACCTCTGCACGCACACCTACTCACACTTACGCGCACGTTTGCCTAGTCTACAGCGCGCGTATACCCAGCCTTCATGCCCAAATCAGAAAGTCTTGTGCCGCGGCGCATATATTTCATGCCGCGGCGCGCACCTCTGGCTAAATGTCCCAACCAAAACAAAAAGTTGTTAGCCGCAGCAGAGGAATCACATGCCTCGGCGCAGCTCAAAATTTTGAAATTTTACAATTAGCTTGACACTCCCAAGACTCACATGTTTGTACCCTTGCTCGTGTTGTGACGTACCTCTTTGTGCCAATATTTCACCCCTATCTTGGCATAGTCCGTGATACGTGTCGTGCCTTGTTAATGGCGTGATCTGGTTCGTATCATACATACTTTAAATGATCAAAGATTCAAATATATCAAGAACTTATGCTCCTTGCCAAAGAAAGCGTCTGCTCGTTACATGCCTCTATACTGACATGAATTTAAATGCTAAAACTTAGAACCAATGCTTCCTCGAGGCTGCTATAAAAGATTGATGCTCAAGACAAAAATGCCCTTATAATGCCTATGCTAATTATATCCCAAAGTGACGTAATGTTGCTAGAAGGAGCCCTTTTACAAGTAAATAAAACTTTTCTAAATTGACTATTTGACCCGAAAGGCAACCGTACAGTAGTCAAATTTTTTTATCAAACTTGGAGATTTAACGCACAAGCTCAAAATATAAGATCTTTTGCAAATAAAAAGCGTGATTGTATACAAAATGCTTTAATATCAACTAAATTTTCAAGGTGTATGTTGAAAAAACCTTCAACACAATGCAACATATTTATTATACAGTATTAAAAATTTTTACTATATAATTTCTATAAAATTATACATTAAAATATAAAATCAAGTCATATCATAAAATAAAAATAATACAATTATATAAAAAATTAGTACAATTAAAAAGTGTAAATTTAAACTTTAAATTTTCAATAATAAACTTATATATTCTAACAATTTTTACCTCAAATTAAAATAATTTTTTATTTTTAAAATATAATAAAAAATATATAAAATAGAGTAAATATTAATTTCAATAAATTTTTTTATAAAAAAACTATTTTAAATATAAATTATTTTATTAAAATATTTGTTATCAATTTTATCTTATCTATTACCATTATAATACAATTCAACCCATTTCATTCTAATATACTATGCTCAACCTATCGAAACAAGAGAAAATAACCCGTCAATGGTTGGTTTTTTACTCGTTAAAATTTTCAACAAAAAAAATAGGAATATTAGTAAAACAGAGAGCGCTAAATATTCAATAACTGAACGCATCCTCAAGTCACGTATTCCCAATCAAAATTGTTGCATGACCTCTGTCCAATCCATAACATGTAAAATTTACAACCACAAGAAAAGGACATAACATTAAAAGTAGTTCTCAACGAGTTTTTGTGGATAGCACATAAAATCCCCAAACTTCATAGAAAGATATAATGTAGTGGAATTTCATTTAGCACCCAGGGTGGGGAAGTGCCCAGGATCTTCAATGGAAGGAGCAGGTACATTATAATTTCTTGCATTAACCCCAATGCCAGCTCTTGAGCCACGATCACCTCTGCCTCCTCGGTCACGGCCTCCACGACCACGAGAAGTGTAGTTTCTCTCCCCTTCAGCAGACTTGAAAAATTCGTTGAAGACAACAGACTACACCCAAATATCAGTCAGTAGGTGAATAATCAATTACCAAATAGAATCTATTTCCACCAGAGACAAGTACTCGAACACATACCAGACAGAATATAAAATAGTTTTTAATCACAACAGGCATACTATTACCATACTAACATTTTCCAAAGATCATAATAGAAAGAAAGAATGGAAGGAACTAGCAAACATAAATGAAATGTTAAAAATGACCTTTTTCGACTTTTCCTCCTTTTCAGCATCTTTGCGCTTATCCTTATCAGAGCCCTGCCACGCAAATGTAAACAAGTTAATAATGCCTGTATAAAATAACAAGATCATAGCCCCTTGGCAATAAGTTTTCCTACCAATTTGATGAAAATCTCATCATTCCCCTTTTTGCAAGAAAGTTGCTGCATTGACTGGAACTCTTTGTCATCGACCTTCCTTTCCTCGGTAGTCTTCAGAGAAAGCAAGGCTTTTCTCTTCTCTTCAAATATCTTCTCATACTCTTCCAAAGTCATTTCCTATTTATTCAATAATAAAAGCACGAACAAGACATAAATTGAATAGACAAAGTAAATCCAAATACACAGAACAAAAATCAAATGGTCAAGAGCAAGTATAAATTAAAAGAATTTGATTTGCATTTTCAGGTACATCAGACTGAAATAACTCTACCACATGTTATGGATAGAGTACAAGAATGATTGACTTTAAGCATTTTATGGATAGAGTTCAAGAATGATTCGACCAACATCTCAATAAAAGATTATCCATCTTTTGCACGTCTTCTTAGAATTCAATAAGAGTAAATATAGGACAAAGATATAAAATGCTTAATGATATAAGCATATATTCAAAACAAAACAAAAACTGAGAAACACAGCCAAAGAACACTACTACACTTTTATTTCAAGATGGTTCCCTCTGATTTTAATACAAAATAACCATATTAATCAATATTAAGGATTATAGACATATCATAAACACCTAGAAATTTCTAAAGTTCTCAGTTTTTTTATTTTTTATTTTTTTACGAGTGTTCGCAGAACAGACCAACTACAAAGATTAAATAAATAATTATTACACAACAACAGAACACAGGAATTTACCTTGTCTTCAGGCTCCTTCTCTTCTGACTCAGTGATAGGATTTTCATTGTTAGCATCTGCAGCTCCCTCCTCCCCCACCTGCTTCTCAGCAACACCATCCTTCTCATTTTCAATGACATGCTGTTCAGCATCCCTTTATTTAGCAGAAAAGAATAAACATGAATTCAATGACTTTCAACAATATAACGGCTTATAAACAAAACCGCATAACAACTTGCAGTACAAAATGTCCATAGCAATTACACTTACGGAGTAATCTCATCAGTAGGAGTTCCCCAATTCCCACGACCAGACCCTTCCCGCTTGAGTTCATTTCTGATCATGTTAATATACGAAACACGAGTTAAAAAATCAAGCCAATGAAGAAAAATAAAATGCTTCCAAAGATACATACCCACGCCCTGTACCACTGCGACGTTCATAGGACCTCTTGGGGCGTTCCCCTTCTGCAACCTCATCATTGCTAAAACCACCACGGCGGGCGCCACGGAAAGAACCACGAGGACCACTGTTGCCACGCCTTTCAGTAGGTTTCTCTGAATCTCCATCTTCAGTCTTCCGGAAACCTCCAGAAAATCCATTGCCAAATGAATTATCATTGTTAGTAGAATCCCTATTAAATCCACCTCCACCACCACGACCGCGTCCAAAACCTCGGCCACCTCCACGACCACCTTCATTCCTAGGTTCCCTTGATTCCTTCACTACACAACAAAATCAGGAAAACAATCTGTCAATATACACAGCAAACAAAACACTACTTACAAAAAAAAAAATTTCCAATCGAAGACACTGATTTAATTAAAGTAAAGAGAATATTTGACTAAAAATTCTATCTGAAATTATATATGCAGGAATTATGGATTAAATAGGAGCTTCACTTTTTTTATTTTAACATTTCAATTCTATCTGAAACTATCTTAATCTGGGATTTTCAAGACCCAAGGATTCCAAGCCAATTAGGCCTACTATTTAGGTTCTAAATAGCTTTATTTCAAATGTAATTGCAGCTTTGGAGATGGATTGTTGTGAGAACTTGATTCTCTCTGATTATCCCTAAAACCCCTATCTTCATCTCTATCAATACATGCTTTCAATTTAAAGCTCGTGCATCAGTCAGACACCGTCAGTTTAAAACAAGAGTACTCTAAAGACGGAAACAGTCTTAACTCGTTCCCTTAACAGGCACAAAGTAAAACTCCCGAGATAGTAAAATCTACAGAGATGGTCAAATTTACACATGAATACAATTAGCCAAAAGTAATTGCTACGAACACCACTAGATCAACAATTTGAAGGAAACCTCTTTCATCATAATAAGGCTATAAAAATATCAGTTTAAAAACAGAAGTTGGGTAGAAACATATTAAAATATATTGCTTTATACTAATCATGGTTAAAATGAATGCAGTAATAACCGGAAAAAATGCAATTAAAAATGGCGCGAAATAACATTGGAAGAGACAGAAAGTTAAACAACCAATATACAAGCATTTGATATTATTAAAACTTAAATCTTCCTAAATCCTACATAGTTTAGAGCATCACAATAGCTACCTAAACACAAACCAATATTGTAACTTGAATCTGTTAAACTGAAAGCGAATATACAAGAATCAAGGCTCACCAGCTTGGGCAGGAGGGATGGGCTTGGTAGGAAGCTTGGCTGGTTTAGCAGGCTGAGCAGCTTGAGCCTGAGGTTTCTTTGGCTGAGCAGCTGGAACAGGTTTTTGCTGCTGAGCAGCGATGAGCTTAGTTAAGTCATCGGTGTCATCATCACCCAAAAGATCAAAAGGGTTTGTGGTTGCCATTTTTCAGCTCCGAAAAATATGATTCTTTCCCTAAGAAACTTACCGATCTTAAAAGTAGCAACCACACAACCCTACTGACTATTCGATTCCATGAATAAAAAAATTAGAGAACCGATAGGAACTCGTAGAGTTAGAAGGTACAACAGAATCTTAGAGAGTAAGAGAGAAGAGGACTCTGGAAAAAGCAAACCCTAAACAAAACGGCATATGAATAAGGGAGAGAACTAAACCTAATCTTAAAAACCCTAGTGTGGGGATAGATTTATGGTAAGGTCGGGTCCACTTAAGCGGTATGTCCACGTTTCTTGGGTGAGTTTTTTTTTTTTTTTTTCATAGTAATGATACATAAATTTAAACTTATACTAATTATTATTTCATATCATAAAATAAGTTGGAAGAAAATTCTACTGCACCTTTAATATGTTAAAAAATTATTTAAATTAATATATTTTAAAACTCATAAAAATAAAATTAGTACTAAATTAATATTATAAATATTATTTTTTTATTATAAAATTTAGGAGATAATATATTTATTATTTTTTTAATATATTTATATTATTGAAATATTAATATTTAAATTTTATGAAAATATTAAAAATATTATAGTTATTGATAAAAAAAAAATTAAAATTTAATGATAATTATAAAGGATTTGGTATTTGTATGTCCTATAGTGCTTTATATATATCTCTTGTTGATAGTGCATGTCACGGAGTGCATTTAAAAAATTGTAAGATATTATTTATTCATTCATTTCAGATTATTCCCTAACACTTATCACCTCTAATTGTCTTGTCTCAATTATTTAGGATCAGGACAACACAAAAGAAGATAAAGATAAAATACTAAAAAAATTCAAAATTAGACTGCATTGTTTTTTGTTGTTGAAATAAAAAAATAATTTTTTTTGCGGGGAGAGAAACAAATTAGAAGCAATATTTGGTGCTTTCTACACAAATAACTTAAATAAATGAAAACGGATAAAACAATTATTTTGTGAGGAATTATTAATTCTGAAACCCTTAATTCAGATTAATAACAAACATTTATAGCATATTGGAAAAAATGTAGACTTAAAAAGTGATCCCACTTTTTCTCTTTTTAACATTTAAAATTTGTTATACTAAATTATTATGTTAGTTTGGATAAATATATCACTCTGAATACATAATCAATATGTAATTTATATTAAGATAAACTATTTAAACTTTAATTAAAATTATAAATAAATTTTTAAATTTTAAAACGTTCGATTTGATCCTCAAATTTTTTAAATTTCACACATGAATTCCTAAATTTTTAAATCATACGATTTAATTCATAAATTTTTTAAAATTTTACTCATAAATTTTAAAATTTTAATTCATAAATATGTATTTTAGTAGTTAAATTAAGATCTATGCGTAATTTTTAAAAATATGATGATTAAATTATATAATTTAAAATTTTAGGACTTATGTATAAAAATTTTAAAATTTATAGGCTAAATTATACGCTTTAAAATTTTAAAAATCAATGTTTATATTTAATTAAAATTTAATAATTAATATAATAGTTAATCTCTTTTGTTAGTTGTTATTATTGTAAATATCTGTTTAGGGTTTATAAAATTATGCTAGACCTTATTCTTCTTAATAATTGAAAACTGGTTAGTTTGTTTGGTTTTCAATTTTTCAGTTGTTAATTAGAGTCGATAGACCGAAACTAAGTTAATTTATTCGTGAAGGTTTTTTAGATTGTGTCATTTAATTTTTTAAATTATAAATTGTGTTATTTGATCTCTTAATTTTAGAAAAAGTGACCAATTAAAGACAAAGCACATTATTTTAATAATTTTTTAATTAAAATATTTTTTTTAAGATACTAGTTAAAAACAAATTATATTATTAAAATATTATTTAAAAAATAATATTTAAATTAAAAAATAATTAAATCATGTGTTTTGTCCTTAATTGACTAATTTTTCTAAAATTAGAAGATTAAATAATATTACTTATAATTTAAGTAACTAAATAACACAAATGATATAATTTAAGAAATTTTTATGATCTTATTTCCTTTATATTAAAATATATTATTTACTATTACTTTTTATTAATATATTATTAGTTTGTAATTGAGTGTTTACGTTTTGTTTCGATCCTACTTTAAAAAAAAATTATAAAATTAAATCTGACTCTTATGTATTTTTTTTTTTTTTAGATAGATGCTATGTAGTATAACTATTAGTTTAAACTGTACAATTAGTGAGGTTGTGATCTCTCGCTATTAATATCTAAATTTTCTGAATATACACATGTGTAAGTAAAAATATATCAAAACTTGGTTGCAGCACAAGTGGTAAAAGCATACACATTTGAAATTTCATATTCTACCGTGAATATTTAATTTAGATTAAACTATATTATTAATATTTAAATTTTAATTAAATTTATATTTAAATTTATAAATTTTATAATTTAGTCTTTAAATTTTTAAAATTTTATGTACAAATTTCTTAATTTTTAAATTCTATAATTTAATATTTAAATTTTTAAAAAATTATACATAGGTGACTAATAAAATAAATAAACGTTTATTTTAAATGAAGTAATATTTTTTTTAAATAAATAAAATTAAAAATTATTATACAAATGATTTAGTGGTCCCGAGGATAGATTTTATTTTTACTTCATGAGGATTAGTGTTGGTTTAGTATTTTAGGAGTCTTCATATTTAATAAAAAATGCATATGTAGATTAATATTCTCAAATTAGTACACTAATAATTCTTCCATGTAACAAAAAGTATAATAATTATTTAATTTTGAAAAAAATAATAATTTATAGAAGAATAATTTTGTCTTTATGAAAATATTTATTATTTTATGTCTTTTCTCATATTTTTTTTTTTGTCTATTTCATTATGAAAATAACCCTATCAATCCTATCAACCATGTCTACTTTTACTATCCTCTTTCTCCTAGCCTTTACACTATCACATTCTTCCATTCACATACATTTCACTGTTTACTGCAGAACAATTAAAATACAATTTTTATTAAAACTAAAGTTAGGCAATCATTAACTTATTTAAAGCATCATCTTTGCCATTAACCGTAATTACCGCCAATTTGCTCCCTCCAATTTTTTTCACCCTCTTATCCTTTTTTGACTACCTTGTGTTCAATAAAATCACTTTTACCTTACTTTTGATCAAATATAAGGTAATCATAAAAAATAAAGCAAACAATGAGATTAGAGAGAATAAGATGATTATAGTGGCGATTAAATAAGTACTTTAGAAGAGTAGGTGAAATTTTTAACTACATATTCGTAAAAAAATGCAGCTTTGAATTATTTTATAGTAAATAATAAAAGTTAGTTGGCCAACAAAGAAATAAAGTGATATTAGGGATAAGATGGAGAGGATGATGAAGGTTAATGGTAATTATTAGGATGGTATGAGATTTTTTTTGTATTAAAATGAACAAAAACAAATAAGAGAATGCATAAATTAATAAATATTTTCATAAAAATAAAATTGCCCTTCTATAATTATTATTTTTTCAAAATTAGATCATTGTTGTATCTTTTGTTAAATGGAAACTACTAGCTTGATCATATCAATTCACATGCATATATTTTGTTAAATATGAGACTACCACTATCACAAAATTGTCTTTTAGTCTTGCAAAATTAGTCATAATTTTACTAAAAATCGAGGCCATAGGTTTTTTGCCACGTTCAAGTTAAAACCATGACCATAGTGTATGTGTGTATATAATTTCGATTTTTATAATGATTGTGACCATAAGTTAGACTAAAAAAAACTTATAGTCACGGTTATTAAATAACCATGACCTAAGTATAATAATATAGTCTCAATCTTTTAAAACAGTGACCATGCAATGTATTTTAACCTAATTAATCATTCCCGCACCTTTCTCTTTCTCACAGTATCTATCATCGTTTTGTACCTCTCATGAAAACCACACCCATCCCATTCTATACCTTCGTTCCAAAAGGATGCCTTGCTGTTTTGCCATCCTCTACCACCGAGCTCATTCCCTTCAACCCAGTCCTAGCCTACTCCATTTATCTCTCGCAAAAACCACCCAACACTACCCCCTTCGATTTTGCCTATTTTTTATTTTTCACTATTCTTAGTCTCATTATGCCAAACTCATCCATCTCGCTATATATCCCTCACTCTCATCCTCAAAACCCACCCCCAAGTTGAGTGCCGTTCAACTTAGCATTTCACTCTCCCTTGTCTTTGCCTTCGAAGACCAGTCACATTAACCCTTTTTGCAACCTCTATCGCTGCTGGCCTCCAATTCCATCCTCATGCATAGACCCCTATTTCTAGTTCCATGGGTTTGTATCCTATTTTAATCTCTTCTCTATTGTTCTCTTGCTAGCTTATATGTAGTAAAATCTAGAAAATATGTACTAACATTTCCCCTATAAGCACTAATGTTCTATATTCTCACTACTGTTGTTGTTCGTTGTGCTCATTGCCGTTCACTAGAAATATTGTGACGTCCTTCCCGTTTTTATTGGTAAGTTTCCATAATTGTTGTTGTTATGTCCTATATTTCTTCCCTATATAACTATTATTGTCAGTATTTTGTTTTTCGTAGGTTCCCTCAAAATCTTATCATCTTCTTTCTTTTTGTCAAGTGTAAAATTTATGGGTTAGATGATGTGTTAAAATGTGTACTCGCAAGTGTACGAATCACTCGTAGTAAAGTGATAAGCAACTTCCAAGGTCGGTCTCTCAAGGAATTGCAGTGGTTTTAAATAACTAACTTTTTAATCTAAATAGAGTTCTAATGAAAATAAAAGACTAATTAAATAGAGTTCTAGTGAAACTGAAACTCTAAGTAACTAGAATTCTAATGCAAGTAAAACTGTAAAAAGAGTGTTTGTTTTTGTGACGAGAACAATAATACGCTACTCAAACGAAAACAAGATCGCAATCAAACAATCAATTCAATAAAATATCAATAGAGGATGTATGGACGTTTAGCTTGGTTAACCATGTTTGCATCGAAAAGGTATGGTGAGATACATGAACGTCCTATATAAACAAAACTACCGGCTTTCCTTTTAATTACGAAACTCCTTTTGGCGGGAGTAGGTCTCTTTGTTGATTAACTAATTAACTGCCTTTGGCGGGGGTAAATTAAATAGCAATCAAATTATGCGCAAGGAAAACATGCCAATCAAATTAATGCTATGACTAAGTCACTAATTTGAATCTTTGATTAAGTGTTTCGGAATAGAGTTAAGGTGACGTTCCTCTAACTAAATTCTTAGGTTTTTCAATCTAACTACGAACATCAAATGGGCCCATGATTATTCATAATCAAACATTTAAGCATGCTCTTAATCAAAAAGTATTTTATTCATAAGTCAAAAAAATACACCATACACAATTCTAGCAAACATGGCAACACAAACTAAACATCCATAATTAAATTAGCCAGACATGTTCATATTATTATTCATAGACAAATAAAATATGATCATACACTTTAACAAATAAAGAAGATGAATTAATTCTATAACAACAAGGAAAACCTAAATCTAAATACCGCTTATGGATTGGTTGACGTACTTCTCCGTAAGCTTTATTTTCGATTGTCGTTAGCTTCCTTGAATCCTTAGAATATTGTCTCTCGCTTCGTTATAGTGTGGCAACGCTCTCAAAACTGATTGAATGTCGTGTTTGGGTCGCAAAATTGAGAAGAGGAAGAGTTGTGTATGAATTGGTCAAGTTGTCTGTAAGGGGGACTCTAAGGGGGTATTTATAGATGTAAGGGTTTACACGAATCCTATGTGCCATAGGAATAGGCGCGCCGCGGCATGCATTTTCCCCGCCGCGGCGCAACACAAATTCTGAAAAATATGCAAAAACCCGAGAGCTCCCCGCCCGGCATGCAATTATCCCGCCGCGGCGCGCAATGCTTCTATGTTTTCAGGATCAAACCCGAGAGCCTCACGCCGCGGCATGCAATTCTCTCGCCGCGGCGCGCAGTGCTTTCCTTCTTTTCACGCCCCCCCTTACATATGTGATGGCACTATATGTAAGGCTTACATATTCGTCTTGATTAGTCCGTAACTCGTGATCCGAGCGCCGTAGGTGTTCCGTCTTCGCGTGTTTTCATCATTTGAATCATTTGACGCTAAAAACACCTGAAATGCACTAAAATATACCCGTGACTCCGAATGGATAGATTTATGAAAATAATCGAAATAATAGTCATAATAAATCTATATATCAATCAATCAAGCATAATTAATCACGAAATATTAGTACTTTTCGAGCACTCATCACAACCCCCAACCAGCTTCTTGCTAGTCTCTAGCAAGTGAAGCGACCTAAAATAAAATTAAAAACAAATGAAATAAACTAACCTAACCTAAATCACTTCCGTAGATTGTCACGGTTGCATTTAGCGTATGCAACAAGCCTTTAAACCCCTAGGTGGCCCTAGTGGACGAGTTATAGTCTCGTGAGGGTTTCCAGTAATGATACCCGCAAACATCGTAACTGACACAAATAAAGACTCAAAACTAATAAAGACTCTAACAATACTTGAATCAATCCATGCATACGTCTCAAAAATTGTTAATAACGAATGACACATGAAATAGTTAAACATCACCTAAGCTCAAAAACAGTCCAAACATCAAACTCATCATGGTAATCGAATTTTGAACAACCAATCAAACCACAAACCCGTTAGTTATACTATCTGACCGTGTCATGCATGATATTCATAGATTACATTTCAATATCTCATAAATGTGCAAGTAAAATATGAATGTGAATTTTGCACTTGCAAACTCCATATGCTCATTTTTCAAACTCATCTCCACTAATATAGAAACTAAACTACCTAGAATCAATAGGACTTCATTAAGCTTGTAAAGTTGTGGCTAGGTATGTGATAATGAAAGTACAAAAATGATGTTTTCATATGATAAGAGTACTTTTTATTTCACAAGCATATTTTCAACTTTTTCCACCAAGTGTTTTTTTTTTTTTTTTTTTCATCCTCCCTTAACTTCAAATGTCCTTTGGATCTTTTGCTTGATTTTTTTTTTTTTTTTATATTCTTGCTTACTGTTTCAATCATCATCATTTTTTTTATGTTTTTTTTTTTTTTATTTTTTTTATTTTTTATGATGAAGCAAGATAAACACAACATAATTGCTCATGAAAATCAAATATTACATTAAGTACTCTTATCACTAAGGGTAGTTCAATGTATGTCAATGTTGAGTTCAAGGGTGTGCTATTGATAAAATATTTCGGGAAAGCATGAAAAGTTCAAACGGTCCAAAGATGGCCTAAATCATTTTCTAAGTGGCATTTGTTTCTATTATTTCGCTTCAACGTGTTTTCAAATGAGTTCTAGAGATTGTTGAGACTTAAAACATATCATGAACATGCATACATTCCACAAATCAGAATAGTTAAACTAACCATGCATACATACCACATGTACCACAAAATTCTCAAATTAGATGAATCCAACATTTCTGTGCTTCATTGCTTAGGCAAAAATCTAACATCTCTCATATGTCACCGTTATTACAATCATGTTAATATCACAGATTTTCGGATTAAATCAAGTAGACACGACACTAACTAAAAATAATTCAAGTGACAAAGTTAAAAATTTAAAATTGGTCATATTTCATGCTCATGGAATATTCTTCCCACCCCCAACCTATTTTCTGCATTGTCCTCAATGTAAAAAGAAGAACAAAAGAAATTAAGAAAAAGTGTAAGAAGTTACCCCCCTTTCGTATGAAATTGTGTCGTTACTCGCTATGCTCCGGTTCACTGTTCCTCGCTTCTCTCATGAAGAATGTATGAACATATATTGAACCTCAAAGTGTATGCACACAATTCACATTCAAACCCAATTTTTTAATTATAACTAAGGCAATTGAAGACACAAAAACATCAAACAAAGTTAAACAATCCAAAATAAATAAAATAAAAATAAAAATAAAGGAAAATAAAAGAAAATAAATGAAAAAGAAATAAAAGAAATAAAGAATTAAAGACAACGAAAGAAATACGATACCGAATGGGTGCCTCCCATTAAGGGCTTAGTTTAACGTCTTAGCAAGACGTGACTGATCTCGTGTCAAGGGGGGTTAAATATGTAATTGTAATGTTTATCTCCTCCCTTATCTTTCTTGAAATGAGCTTTCGTCCTCCAAGTCGAGTTTTTGTAATTAGAATGCTTAATGCGTTCTTTGTAGGCATCATCCCGACTTAAATTTATCAGTTTGTCCTTCCCTCTCCATTCAACGTTTCGGACCTCAATTTTGTTACTTATGCTATTCTGCAATTCAGTGTTAGAAGAAATAGGGGAGGGTTGAAAAATTCCAAACTGTACAGTCTCTCCACAAACCGTCATTGATAACTTCCTATTATGGACCTCAATAGTTGTCTTGGTAGTGGCCATGAATGGTCTACCAAGAATAATTGTATGTTCCTTGTCTTGAAGAAAATTTCTGTCCATCTCAAGCACCACAAAATCCACTGGTACAATAAACTTGTCCACCTGTACTAACAAATTTTCCACTATTCCTTTTGGGTATTGAATAGAACCGTTTGCAAGTTGAAGGGTCATCCTTGTTTCTTTAAGCTTTCCTAATCCTAGTTGCAAGTATACTGAATATGGCATTAGGTTTATACCTGCTCCTAAGTCTAGCATAGCCTCGAATACCCTCTTATCTCCCATAGTGATGTTAATGTGGAAACTACCTGGATCTTTCATTTTGAGAGGTAAGTGCGGTTGGATTATTGGACTACCAGTTTTTGACATTTCATTCTCTTTGCTTCTATTCTTCTTGATAATAAAGTTCCTGCAAATTGGATCATAAGTTGAACTGTTCTTTATAATATCCAAAAGAGGTAAATTACAATTAATTCCAGAAAATAAAGCAAGAGTGTCAGAGTATTGTTCATCCTGATTTTTCTCCTCAAACTGGTTTATTGGTGGTATTGGTGGTCGGTATGGGTCCATTGACTTGTGCAATCGAAAAATGTTGGATGTTTCTCCAATTTCTTTCTTGGGAAGTCCATTAGGAGTGGTATTAGACTCATCATCTCCCTTGAGGGTTGAATTCTTACCTTCCAAGTTACCTGTACTAGACAACAAAACATTAGAATTATCAGGTAAATTTTTAGGTACCTCCTCATCACTTTGAAGGACTGTGATCGCCTTTGCTTGTTCAGGTTGACTAGGCAGCTTTCCTGTTTCTTGTTTGTACATTTGTTCCGCTAGCTGCCCAACCTGTATTTTCACTCTCTTCACTGAAGCTTCTATAGAGTCCATCCTCCCATTGCAAGAGTGTATAAAATTGTTTAGGGTTTCCTCTACGGTCGGTTTATTTTGTGGAAATTGTTGGTTTATATTTTGGCCTTGAGTTTGGTTTTGAACGAATGGTTGGCTATTGTTTTGTTTCCATCCAAAATTAGGGTGATTCCTCCATCCAGGGTTATAGGTATTTGAATAAGGGTCGTTTCTAGGTCTAGGTTGGTACCCTTGCATTAATTTCGCCTCTTCAGTAGTACCTGTGTAAGGATCACCTGCAAAAGAACAAACATTAGCTCCATGTCCATATGAACCACAAACTCCACATACCTCGTGTTTTGGCATTTGATTAATATTGGAGGTTGTGAGAAGTTGCACTTGTTTCATCAATTCAGCAAGTTGCATGGCCATTTCATTGTTGGAGCCTAATTCGTGGACTCCAGCTCGTCTTCCTCTAGCGCTCTTTTGTTGGGAATTAGCTTCCAACATCTCGAAAAGTTCGTATGTTTCATCCACTGTTTTCTCACCCATAGCTCCTCCTGCAGCGTTGTCAACTGTGAATTGACATTGTAGTGTCAATCCGTCGTAGAAAAACTGATTTTGTAACTGCAACGGGAAGTGGTGATGTGGACATTGTATCAACAGCAATTTGAATCTGTCCCAAGCCTCGTGGAAGGGTTCTCCGTCCATCTGCGAAAAAGTAGCAATTTTTGTTCTTAGATCAGATGTCTTTTGATGGGAATAGAACTTACCCATGAATTTATTGTAAACATCGTCCCATGTGACCAAAGAACCGGGTGCCAACGTCATTAGCCAAGACTTAGCTCTATCCTTGAGAGTGTATGGAAAACACCTCATGCGTAGTTGATCTTCACTAAGTCCCTGCAGTGGAAAAGTTTGCACAGTAGCATATAGTTCACGCATAAAATTTAAAGGGTCTTCATTAGGGATACCGTAAAAGGAGGGAAGCATGGAATAATGAATATTTTTCAATTCATAATTCCTAGCCGCCTCTGTAAGTTGAATGCATGATGTGGCGGTCCCAATGATCGGTCTTGCAAACTCTTTGTTCATCATTTGCCTAGCGACGTTTTCACCCATTGCTGCTTGTAATTGTTGTTGGACTTCTTCCTCTTGAAATTGATTATCCAGTTTCTTTGATCGGTGTTTGACTCTATGAATGTTGTCAATGTAAGGAGAGAGTTCCTTGTTAAGTGATCTCCTACCTTGCATGCACAAATAAAAAGCAAACAAAGATCAAGGTAGCAGTGAAATTTGAAATTAAGCACTATTTTTTGATTTTTTTATTTTCTGATTTTTTTTGGATTTTTTTTTTCGAATAAAAATAAATAAATAAAATAAATAAACAAATAAAAATAAATCAGAAATTCAAAAAAATTAAAAAGAAAATTATTTAAAATGCCAATTCCCCGGCAACGGCGCCAAAAACTTGATGTGTTAAAATGTGTACTCGCAAGTGTACGAATCACTCGTAGTAAAGTGATAAGCAACTTCCAAGGTCGGTCTCTCAAGGAATTGCAGTGGTTTTAAATAACTAACTTTTTAATCTAAATAGAGTTCTAATGAAAATAAAAGACTAATTAAATAGAGTTCTAGTGAAACTGAAACTCTAAGTAACTAGAATTCTAATGCAAGTAAAACTGTAAAAAGAGTGTTTGTTTTTGTGACGAGAACAATAATACGCTACTCAAACGAAAACAAGATCGCAATCAAACAATCAATTCAATAAAATATCAATAGAGGATGTATGGACGTTTAGCTTGGTTAACCATGTTTGCATCGAAAAGGTATGGTGAGATACATGAACGTCCTATATAAACAAAACTACCGGCTTTCCTTTTAATTACGAAACTCCTTTTGGCGGGGGTAGGTCTCTTTGTTGATTAACTAATTAACTGCCTTTGGCGGGGGTAAATTAAATAGCAATCAAATTATGCGCAAGGAAAACATGTCAATCAAATTAATGTTATGACTAAGTCACTAATTTGAATCTTTGATTAAGTGTTTCGGAATAGAGTTAAGGTGACGTTCCTCTAACTAAATTCTTAGGTTTTTCAATCTAACTACGAACATCAAATGGGCCCATGATTATTCATAATCAAACATTTAAGCATGCTCTTAATCAAAAAGTATTTTATTCATAAGTCAAAAAAATACACCATACACAATTCTAGCAAACATGGCAACACAAACTAAACATCCATAATTAAATTAGCCAGACATGTTCATATTATTATTCATAGACAAATAAAATATGATCATACACTTTAACAAATAAAGAAGATGAATTAATTCTATAACAACAAGGAAAACCTAAATCTAAATACCGCTTATGGATTGGTTGACGTACTTCTCCGTAAGCTTTATTTTCGATTGTCGTTAGCTTCCTTGAATCCTTAGAATATTGTCTCTCGCTTCGTTATAGTGTGGCAACGCTCTCAAAACTGATTGAATGTCGTGTTTGGGTCGCAAAATTGAGAAGAGGAAGAGTTGTGTATGAATTGGTCAAGTTGTCTGTAAGGGGGACTCTAAGGGGGTATTTATAGATGTAAGGGTTTACACGAATCCTATGTGCCATAGGAATAGGCGCGCCGCGGCATGCATTTTCCCCGCCGCGGCGCAACACAAATTCTGAAAAATATGCAAAAACCCGAGAGCTCCCCGCCCGGCATGCAATTATCCCGCCGCGGCGCGCAATGCTTCTATGTTTTCAGGATCAAACCCGAGAGCCTCACGCCGCGGCATGCAATTCTCTCGCCGCGGCGCGCAGTGCTTTCCTTCTTTTCACGCCCCCCCTTACATATGTGATGGCACTATATGTAAGGCTTACATATTCGTCTTGATTAGTCCGTAACTCGTGATCCGAGCGCCGTAGGTGTTCCGTCTTCGCGTGTTTTCATCATTTGAATCATTTGACGCTAAAAACACCTGAAATGCACTAAAATATACCCGTGACTCCGAATGGATAGATTTATGAAAATAATCGAAATAATAGTCATAATAAATCTATATATCAATCAATCAAGCATAATTAATCACGAAATATTAGTACTTTTCGAGCACTCATCATTAGATTCATAGCCTTGGATTCGATTTCTAAACTAGGTGGCATGTAAGCCCAAAGTTGAAAGAAGTATTTCACATTTACATGTATAGAGCCAAGATGTTAGATTCAATAACAACAATGTTTTGAATTTTATAAAGATTTTATTTTTCTGTGATTACTACACATTTGGTTTTAAAGTACTCTGTTTCTTGTTTACATAAAATTAGTTGTCTAGTTGTGTAAGCTTAATTCTTTTATGTAATTGAATGCAAGTTATTTTTTTTTATTTTATGTTATTGATTCTTCAAAGTGCACTTACACATTTCTCAAGAATTTTTATAAGTATAGAGAGATGGGGTATACGAGTTGGCACCTAAAATGAAGAAATAGTTGAAATATTAGATTAATAGTTAGTTTCCTTGTTAGTATTGAAAATTATTATGATTATAATATTAGAGTAATTATTCTAATGTTTTTCTATTAGTTTAGGAGTTTTGTTTAGAGTCCTATTATGATTAAGATTTTAGTTTATTATTCCTATAAATATCAATGTAATCCTTCACTATTATTAAAAATGAGAATTATAATGTCTTTATTTGACTTTTTAGTTCTCTTCTCAACCTACTTTGATTATCTATTATTTTAACTTCTACATTCATTCTTTCATCTATTTTATATCTATATTTCATTCCGCTTTATATTTTAACTTGGTATCAGAGCTATGTTCGATTTTGAATACTTTTAATCTATTTAATACACGTAGTTCTATCCTCTCTCTCCATTGACTTCTTCTATGGTGTAGTTTTGTTGGTCGATTTTTTCTAAAGATTGCTGATTGATTCTTCTATGATTCAAGATCCGAAAAGGATTTGATCTTTTCTCTTCTCTCGTCTCTCTTCTCTTATATGTTAGATTTGAATAATTGACATAAATAATTTAATGTAAACTCCATATAAGACATTTTAAATCTTTTATATACCATAGCATGAGATCGTTGGCAAAAAACAGAACATGTGGACATGTTATCTACACCAAAATATGTGCTTTTCCTTCTCCTTTCTCTTGCCTTTTAATTATCATTTAGTAGGATATGCATTTTGAAACCTGTGTTGCATTATATTTAACATGTTTACTCATGGTTTCATATTTTACTTCAACAGTTCTCTCAAATAAAAAGTACTCAAAAAATGAGTTTAGAGTTAAGGCAAAATTGGTGTAGCTGTGTCGATGATTTCCTCTCAACATATGAGTGATGGTTTTATATTGGTGGTGTTATTGATCTTCAACATCTTTTTTCCCCTTATTATTGAACTTCAACTCTTTGGATTGTTGAGTTCATTTTATTCCTCAAATTTGGTTGTAGGAAAACATGTGGAGTTGCCTTAATAGAGAAAGTGATCAAGGCATCAGCATTGGCTGGGCTGCTTCAGTGCTTCAGAGTTTACTATTTATTGGAACAAAGCGAGCAAAAAGAAAGGCAATATCTCTTGCCTGAGTGTTTCGAAGATGTGAAAATGCAACCACGCATTTGGGTGGTTTAGGTGTAGGATTTTCATATAAGCAGAATCTAACCAAGAGAAAAATTTGAGAGAGAGAAATTTTCTCTCTAAATATTCAAAAACTTGAAAAAGCCATTGATGGCTTAAATTTCTTCCTTTAGCATGAGGGCCTTATACTAGTTCGATCTTAAAACTAGAAATTTTTTCCTCTTTCTCTTAAGTTTAACACCTTATATTTTTTTTGTTTGTAGTTTTTCTCACTAGTTTAGAAGATCTTATTTGTTAAGGACTTGAGGGAAGTGTTTTCACGGAAGCTGCAATGGAAACCTCTAAAGATAAAGATAGTGATAACGATGACGATGAAGATGAAACCTCTACCTGGGAGAGGTTTATTTTCGTTTCCAAAGTTAAGGCCCAACAACTATGGTGGTGATAAATATATATTTTACATGACTATAGCGGATGTATGCAATAAAGTCTTAAAGAAGTTGCAAAAGAATATTATTATGTGTTTGAAGCTTATTTTCTCAAGATTTGTTGTTGTATGGTTAAGCTGGTTTTATGTTTAACATCTTTTCTCACTTGTAAGCTACTTTTCAGGCCGTTTTAACCAACTTTGTTTAGTTCTTTTTGCAAGAACATGCTATAGGTTATATTTTTTTTCTGCATGTAGTTACTTTCTAATGACAGAATATGTGAAAACTACATTTGCTTCTACATTTACAGAAATTTTGAACTAAAAAGATAAGCACTTTATTAAATGGGATGAGCAAGTGGTGCAGGTGTCAAGAAATAAAGCTGAAAAATAATATAATATCAATGGATAAAGAGTTTAAAGGACTTCAATTTTCTGTTAACTCACAATATCATTTTATTATAATTTTTAAATGGCTATTATGTATGAATTATGTATTTATGAAAGTCTTTTATGATTTCCTGACTATAGATATGAAATTAGGGTATTATATTAATAGTCACGAAATCAGTTATATGATATATATTATTATTATAATATAATATAATATAATATGAATTTATTAGAAGAAGAAAAATTTAATCATGTAAGCAATTTGAGCAAATTAAAACGAAAAAGTTTTGCATATTTGTAAAACATGCATATATAAGTTATAACAAAGATATATAAAAAGATGGTGTGTCGTTAATTCTAAAACAAACAAAACAATAATAAAATCTATCCGACAAAAGTTTAGAAGTTAAATTTTATAGTTAATTCTAAAACAAACAAAACAACAACAAAATCTATCCAACAAAAGTTTAGAGGTTAAATTATAAAATTTAAAGGTTTAAGTGGCTACGTGTAAAATTTTAAAAATTTATGGACTAAATTGTATGATTTAAAAGTTTAAAAATCTATGTATAAATTTGGTTATAGTTGGAAGACTAATAATGAGTGCTTGAAACTCACTAATATTTTGTTATGTATTGCGCTCATTTGTTACAAATAGATTTAATTATAATGCTTTTATTTAATTATTTACATAAATCTATTATTTCATAATCACCAGTATGTTTTGGTGTATTTTAAGTATTTTTATCTTCAAAAGAGATAAATAATATAAACACATAAAGACAGGATACTTGAAGCACCCAAATAGCAACCTAAAAACAAAAAGCACTAAGACATGTAAGCCTTACATCACGAACAAACCAATTTGTAAGGGTTACGTACATCGACAAGAATATCAAGTTGTACCACAGCCGATTTTTTGTGTGCTGTAGCGCACTACTCTAGAATTTTTGTATGAAAAAATTTTTAGGCTTCTGTCGCGATGGATAAAAATTTGTGCCACAATGCTTGTATATTTTTTAAGACACCTAATTTTGTACAACCCTTACTTCTATAAAAAAAAAATTATTACGTTTTCAGCATTACATACATGAAAATACATAATTTTAAGTCGCTTTTATACTAAATCTTTACAATTTTTTGAGCTTTTTTACATCTAAGGAGGTAAGGGAAGCCAATCTCAAGGACTCAAGACATAATAGAAAGTAGAGCTACAAGCTTTTGGTGAAAAAAATCATGTAATCCAATCTGCGAGTAATTAGACCTCCTAGGTTCTTTGTGTAATTGGATTGTTCTTATTCTTCTTTTCTTCTTGTGATATATGTTAAGATCAAATTTATTTATGAATATTAATCTAAATATAAGTGGCTAATTTTATTATAGTTGTTTAGCTTTTATTGTCATGTTTGCTTAAATCTATAATAGTAAATGTTTTAATTGCAAGAATAAATAAATTTTATTTTTTGATTAAGAGTGTGTTTAAATATTTATTTTTTTGAATTTTTATGAGTCAATTTAATATTTATAAATAGATTGAAAAATCTAAAACTTTAGTTTTAGAAACATCACCTTGATATTTTGATAAACTTAATCAAGAACTTAAATTAATGATCTAGTCATGACATTAGTTTGTTTAACATAATTTTTCTTATGCATAATTTATTTGCTAGTTGATATACCCTATCTGTAAGAAATTGGTTAGTTAATTACTAAAGAAAATTACCTGATTCATAGAAATTTTTCGTAAATAAATGAAAAGCTAACAATTTTGATTTAAATGATCGCTCATGTTAAGTCACCATTATATTTCGATGCAAACATGGTTAATTAAGCTAAACGTCCGTAAATCCTCCATTGATTATTAAAAACCTATCAAAGTTAGTTTAAAGTTGAAAAATGATTTTGTGACTCCTTTATTTACCATCTTCGTTCTTGCTCTTGCTCTTGCTCTCTGTGATCTAATTTACTATGTTTCAATAGCTTTAAGATTATAACTAATTAATGTTTCAATAATTTTAGAAGTCTAACTAATTAATATTTTAGTAGTTCTAGGATTCTAGAGAAGTATGAAAATGTTATTTAAAACTACTGTAATTTCTTAAGAGATCAACCTCGGAGGTTTTTTTATTACTTGCTACAAAATATTCGAACATGTGCGAATACTATAATTTGTACATCAAATTGTTGATACCATTGTCATAGAATTGACGTTTTAAATAAGTTTTTTCGAACTTCTTAGAAATTCTAAATAGGGTTAATATTTATTTAATCTTAATTGTTTTGTTTACTTTTATTACATTTTATTTTCGTTATAAAAAAATAGAAAAAAAAAACTGAAAAAAAAATATTTTTAGTCTTATTCTTAAAACACTCTAATTTTATTGCATATTCTTTGCTATCTTAATCTTTTTTTTTGTTTTTGTTAGTGCATATAAGGTAGGATATATTGAACAAGGAACTCGCTCCCTTCATTGACAACATCCACAAAATCAAGCACCTTTTAAGAAAATTGGATACTATTATTCAAGAGGAAGTAGACAACCCACAAGTGCAATTAATAATGGGTAATAATAGAGCTAGGCAGATGTTGATGAAGGAGTATGAAGGCCAATCAATGGGACTGCTACATCGTGCATACAACTTTCCAATGCTACTAGGAATTATGAATTGAAGAATATTCATTATTTCATGCTTCCTTCATTCTATGATATTCCTAATGAGGACCCCTTGAAGTTTATTAGATAATTTTATGCATGTGTATAAATCTTTACACTACAAGGACTTAGTGAAGATCAACTAAGGATGTGGTGTTTTCCATGCAAACTAAAGATAGAGATAAGTCTTGGCTCATGACATTGGCACCGAACTCTTTGACTACTTGGGAAGCAATGTACAACAAATTCATGAGTAAGTTTTACTCTAATAACTCTAATTTATTAGAGTAAATATTATCTTTTATTTCTTAAAACTTGCTTGGTCATGTAAAAAGAGTTGCACATTGTGCTCATTTGGACACTATTTGTAAAATTTGTGAAGATGAGTACGTTCTTTGATATTAAATATGAAATTATCTTGCATTTCACTAAAAAGAAATATTTTAAAGTTCACCCATGAGGCTTTTATGTGTTCCTTTGCAGAGAACAAAAAGAGCAATAAAGAAGCATTTATCAACTTTGTTGCAGCAAAGCGCACCAGAATAAATCAGCTTGAAATATGGATTTTAGCAGCTAAGCTTGAGCTTTTAAATAAAAGGACGATAATGGGCAAATAATAACTTACCAATTCAAGGGAAAATCTAAAAGTTAACACAATAATATCACCTCATGTTAATTAAACCTAGGAGTAACATATAAAAGAAAAGGAAGAGAACATGAAAACTGGGTAGATCTGCACGCAAAATCAAGAGGAAAAAGAATAGCAAAACACATGAGCATAATCAGTGGCATACTTGGATCTGGAAAGATACCAATTGCAATGATAAATTCAAAGACTTGATTTGCAAGCATTATTTGTGAGGAAAGCAAGAGAGAAAGAGTCTAAGATTTTTAATTCAATTGATTGAGATTTAATTAAATAGAGTTTTAGAAATTTATTCCTTCTTCTATCATTGTTTAATTGTTTTTCAATTTCTACAACTCAATGGATCTGATTTTGATTATTCATGAATTAATATTTGATTTTATAGATATAATTGGCTAATTTTCCTTCAATTAGGGTTGTAGATGTGCAAGTGATTGTAGTCTTTGTTCTTCAATTTTAAAGATTTGTGCTTTATTTGACAAAAGGGTGCTAGTTATTCAATGCTTATTTTATTGATTAATTTTTATTGATTGCTTGATTACCAATTGATAGGATAATAAACTGAAATTAATTCTGGAAAGATTAGTTGATGTTAAATGAAGCTTGAGTAATGTGTGTTTAATTTGAATTTAAGGATAAGAATTAAAATTGTAATTAATATAGGAATATATAATTGTCTCATATAACACAAAAGAATTAGCACATTAAATATTGTCCTTGAACTCAGTTGTGCATAGGAATGTGTTTCATTGAGCCT